>JBAMNC010001435.1:0-18904 GCA_037902135.1 Cetoscarus ocellatus | reverse complement strand
AGGCTCAACTAGGGACAGGCATTGCAAATTAGCTCAGGCTCTAAATGCTGTAGTGTGTGGCAACATTATCATACTTCATATTGTCCATGTACAAATAAACATTAAATAAATAACTAATAAAGTAATAAGAACAAGGTTTGTGTCTAAATATTTCATATTTTATTGTTTTCAATGACTTGACCAGGGACCATCAACTCATTTGTTCAAAAGCCATTTATTTTCTTGACAGACCCAGTCGGGGCGGGATCTCAAGTAAAACCAAATCATACAAATATTTTAGTCGAATAAAAATGTCATTTTTTAAATACTTTTATTTTTCAAACATATGTGGGTGTGAGCCTTTAGATTTAGACGAGTCCTTGTTACCCATACTACTGCCGACTATGGTACAAATTGCAGTTTTTATTTGGCTTCTTGTTTCTGGAGCTGTCATATTGTCCATCACTGGGATTGAAGCGAGTGGCACGGTGGCGCAGCGAGATGGTTGCTGGTTCGATCCCTGGTCTTTCAGGGCCTCTCTGTGTGGGGTTTGCATGTTCCCCCCTGCATGCGTGGCTTCTCTCTGGGCACTCCGGCTTCTTCCCACAGACTAAAAACATGCTCATTGGGTTAACTGGTGACTCCAAAACGTGAATGTGAATGGTTGTCTGTCTCTATATGTGGCCCTGCGTTTGGCTGGCAACCATTTTAGGGTGTACCCCACCTCTCGCCCAATGTCAGCTGGGACAGACTTCAGCCCCCCCTTCGACCCGAAAGGGAAAAGCGGTATAGATAATGGATGGATGAATGATATTGAGGCCAGCGGGCTGTAAAGGGGGAAAAGTTCTGAAGATTCAGAGGGTCTATGACTGATGGGGCCACTGAAAATATTATAGTTTAGCAACATTTTGTGACAGGTGTTTTATTTCTTTACTCTTCACTTTCAAAATTGAGCTTTTTCTGTTTCTCATTGCAAAAATAGAAATGCTCATGTTTCGTTACAAAAAGTCCATAAAACTAAATTTATACAAAAAGAGGTTCAGATGACTATGAGAATGTTTGTTTCATTTTTTTCTTTTCAATGTCTATTTTAATATCTTGACGGTATGTTAAAATAGTTGGGTCTTGAGAATGACAGGTTACAGAGTGAGACAAATGAATAATATGCAAAAATGTTAAATCTTTGATAGTGTTGAAAGATCAGTGAATGGCCAGGACTGAATACACCTTAATGCAAATGATAAATAAAACACACTGATTTACCATTTATTGCTTAGTTTTTAGCGTAAGACCAACATCTGAAGCTTGATTGTTTCTTCAAACAGAAGCACTTGGCCATTATAGTTTTAAGCAGTCATTTTTTTTTTTATTTCATCACATAACTGTATTTATTTGCTTGACAGATGCATGGCTTGAGAAACTTTGCATAGTTGGTTGGGACAGGACCCAGTGTGATAGTTTTTCATGGGGCCCAAAACTTCTTGCATTTTCCCTGCTTGACATTCATATACTCACACTCTGGTTAAATATTTGTCAGTAATGACTGAGAGACAGATTTCTGTAAAGCAAATTAAACGTGAAGTCAGTCAAAACTGTATTTGGGGTTGCATGAATAGCTGAAGTAATTTAACAAAAAGTAGATGCCTTAAAAAATTTAATTTATCCTCAAATTTTCTGAATTTCATTATGTGTCAGGGGCCTGTTGGGATGCCTTGGGAGGCTAATGTGGGCCTAGAGCCAGCAGTTGATGTTCACTGGACTAGATGTTGTATTTCAGATGACAAAACTGTCCCTCGATCACAAAAGTAAACTTTTGACAAAGCGAGTGAACTCAGATGATGCATCTACTTGTCCAAATATTTTCAAATTATTTGTGCAATTTCTACAATGTCAGCTGAATTTATTGCTGATTTAGGGACTGAATTGGAAATAAATCTTTTTCCAAATAATATTTGTTTGTTTTGTTATATAAAATTTTTTTTAATTGAATATTAACAAATATTAGTGCATTTAGGACGTGCTCTTTCTCTTTTGAGTGAAAACATTGCTGGGAATATTTTTATAACTTTTAAAACAATGCTTTTGCATGATATGCATGAGACATGCAGCTCATGGTGCTGCTGACTTGACAACATGCTTGCCGAAATGAAAACATGCACCACTGCAGTCATGCAAGTAAAATGCATCCAGTGTGAAAACTAGCATGATGTGAAAGACACAAGGACACAAATAAATGACTCGGCATCCAGCAAAGGCCTTTACTTTCACAAAGTCTGGAATTCTTTTAAGGGGCACCTCTTTGCTTGTCATTTTCACCACATATTTATGACAAAACAGACATTTCTCTCTACATTTTGGTTATAATATGTATTTCTGAATAAAGATCATTAATTTCCCTTAAAAAGCCTCAGTGTGGGTCACGATAGCTGTGTGTTTGGCTAGCACATCCTCTCTAAATTAATAGATTTTAATAAGTCAGGTTTCAGAGTCACTGTTCAAGTCATCCCGAGGTTAAATAAGACAAAAAGTAAGCTTAAGCAGAAATTCTGTTAAATATCATCATGTGCTGCAGCGTCAAGATTTCATTTCAGCATCAACGTTCAACGTCCTCCATTTTCTTCTCCTGCAAAGCCCCAAGAGAAGAAATGAATCGATACAGAGAGAGCGAAGACAGAAATACAGCCGGACCGACAGAAGAGGCCATATCCAGTCAGGATGGCTGAGTCATGGCGGCTCCACAGGCTCCATCTGGACCGTTATTGATTATTCATTTCTCATTGACTGTGCACATGTGGGAGAGGAACTGCAGAAGACGGGGAAGTAAACCAGGCCATTTATGTCCAACAGAATTTGAACTGTGGTTATTATTACTGTTTATGAAGCACAGATCTGACAGTAGAATAAGTTTGTTTGTCCATTTTATTCATGTTGTCATATCTTTATTCTTGTTTAGTCCTCGAAAAAGTGCTTTACTCTGTGGTCATTAAGCTGTTAGCTTACTAATTTAGCCTGTGCAATTTAAAGCATTAAAACTGTAACGGGTAATTCTTCAAGTAAATTAAAGTGCCCTTCAGTTTTTGATTCTGTGTTTTTGGTTTAATATATTTGATTAAAACTTTTTTATTTAAACATTTATTTCCGCTTGAGTCAGATGAGCACCGTCTCTTCCATTAACCTCAAAGTACATGGCATTTTCTATTTTAAGTCCACCTAACTCAGCTAGGGCTGCAAAGGGGTGGAATATATCAGGTAAAATTTACAGAAATTTATCAACAACTTTCCATGAGAAGTTAAGCTGGGAATTCTGGAATATTACAAATTGGAAGCATTGCATTGGAATTATGGGAATTAACTCGGAATTGAGGGTTATTAAATATAAAACATTTTATTTTGTCATAGGCAGACATCCATGCAAAAATAAAACAACTTAAAAAACACTAAATTTCAACACATTTATTTGTAAGTAGAATTTTATCTAATAATAATCAATTTTAACTTCACTTTATGTCATCCATGGGCTCAAATGTGTTGCTTCAATAGTCTTGTGCTCTGGGCTAAAAGATGTGGCTTCAATATTCCAGGTTTCTAGAATTATCTGTGCATCCTCAGTATCCCTGCAGTAAGCAGTGTGCTATGTTCATGTGATAGAGAAATAACGGAGATATTATCAAGTATACTTGTATGAAATCTGGTTGTTTTAGTCAAGATCATGCTCAAATATATTTTCCCAATTATATTTAAAATCACTGTTAAGGGCTAACCTTCAGTTTTGTAAATTCCAGGTTTATTCCTGTTAATTCCCATGGGAGTTTCCAACTTTGAATATTGCCAGAATTTTGCAACTCCCATCCCCTCTGACCTTGGGCGAGAGGCAGGGTACACCCTGAACTACTTGCCAGCCAATCACAGGGCCACTTAGAGAGACAGATAACCATTCACACACTAACAGCAATTTAGAGTCACGATTAACAGTAAGAGGTCTATGAGAGGAAACCAGAGTGCCAGGAGACAACCTACGCAGGCACGAGGAGAACATACAAACTCCACACAGAACGGACCTGGCCATGCAGGGAGTTGAACAGCAACCTTCTTGCTGTGCTTGCGTATACAAAGCTGCTACACCACCGTGCCACCCCTCAGCCATAACTATTGGCAAAAGTTTTTACATGTTCTACTATCAATTATCAACATTTTTTATTAGTTATATTACCAATAATTTCTGTCAAGAGCACAAAGTCTGAATGGAGACTTTATTGGTTTTAAAGAGATATATTTGTGAACTATTTATATATTATTTGTGTAAGGAGCAGATGTAAGGAGTATGGCAAATATATCAGTTGTATGTTTAAATAGATACCTAAAAAGTTATATATGTGCCAATAGTAATATTTAACTTTTTAGGTATCTGTATCTTGCATCCTTATTAACTGAAAACTTGTTCAAAATCCCAGACCCTTTGACAGGGGAACTGGAAGGGCTAAATTTCCGACTCACTTTCACACTCTGGGTCACAAAAAGCACAACTCTATCTATCTAATTATTGATAGATAGAGTTGAGTCCTTTGACTTACAACTCAGGCGAATCTTTAATCTACAGAAGGAAGGGTCGGATGTTGAGGACAGCAGAAAGCATCATGAGGGGACTATGACTGTCTGTCCTTTTCATGAGATCTAGCAAACAGCCGTCAACATATTTGGATCAGATTGAAGTTTTGGACCAGCATCATCATCATACACCGTTTTAAACTGTTTGCGTCACTAAAACAAACCAGAATCCATTTTCCCACACCAGTCACTGAAGGTTAAACTCTGAACCTTGTTTCACAGAATTGGATAAGCTCTATTGTGTCCCTAGGCCTCAGCTCTGACGTTAAGCTCAAATTTATTTATCTTAAAGTTATCTGACTGAGGATTCATCTGGGAGACTGAGGAGGAGGCGGAGAGAGCGTTTTAGTTTTAGAGACAGGAAGAAAAAACAGTTCTGCGAGTCTGACTGCTGCAGATAGAGCATGCATCGAGGGCCCAGAGGGCCCAGTGGAAATGACTTTGTCTTTGACAGCAAAGTACTGTTGAGCAGCCCGAGGCTTCTTCCTCTTCCTGTCTGTCTCTGCCTTCTCTCTTTCATTCATCTTCTGTTTCTGCTCGGTTACGTTTCACATCAGAGGAGACGGAGAAAAACAATATGATTAGGAAAATTGGCAAAGCAATAAACAGGAAGGGATAAAGAAATGGAAGCAAAAATAAGAACCCTACTGAGAAAGATTTCAATGCTTTTAGATCAATGTTATTTTGTGATTAGAGACGTTTGAAATGCAGCCAGAAGAAAACTGGAGCTGGATATTAACAGGTTTTAAATCAAACTAATGACACAGTTCAGCCAAATGATGAGCATCATTTGGCTTCAAATATCAAGTCTAACCACATTAATTAAACACAACCAGTAAAATTTAATTTCTGCACACTTTTACTGGCATGTTAAACCTCATTATTTTGATCTTTTAAAGAAACACAAGATACTTTTTACTGTAATGAATGTGAAGAGACCCCTAACCTCACTAACATCCAGTACACCACACATAAGGATTTTCTAAATCGGAAGAAATTTTATCAGTTAGAGACCCCACACATGAAGATAAAAAATCAGGCATGGACAGTTCTGATCATACTGTGTGTGGTATGCTCAGATAATCTCAACACAACACACACAATGGTTCTGTCCCACCACCGATCTAGAATCTAGTCCTCCAAGCCCGAAATCTTGCGTGATCAAATGTGATCTAACAAAAAAAAGAAGAGGAAATATACCAACAACCGGAAAACACAACAAGCAACACAGAAGAGGGCATATGGGAAGAGGGAATGATGGTGGTCTTGGGTCTATTTTTTGACAGAAACATCCCAAACTAAACTAAAAGAAAAGAAAAGACTGTGGAAAAATTCCTGGAGACAGCATGAACAGGTGAGCTGGTCCTCCATTTCTGAGGTCCACCAAACTTTCTGTTTCCGGTCGGCCATGCTTGTTTTTATTTACACCTGCTTCCTTGTTCCTCAGTCAGCTCGCTTCTTGATTGGCTAAATTCAGTTCAACCTCACAATTCACAGAGTCATGACTCGAGAGTCGTCAGTTTTCCCCACACACGTGAAGATTTTTGGTCATAAATACTGAACAAGTTTAATATTTACAATTGTCAAGCCCGACCTGTTTCGGAGCCGATTATCAGGACAAATTCACTCTTAACATCTCAGTCCACAGGATAATCCTACAGGAGAATCTTATAAAAAAATAAGATAATCTGGGGTTTACCTTCCTTGGTTGGGAAGGGGGACAGTCAGGACAAAAAGCCTGATAATCTTCATGTGTGTACCCAGCATTACCACATTCAAGATCCCCTGCTGCTTAACAGAAGGTTTTTTCTTGCCACCATGATGGAGGGATTCATGATTGGCTATATGGATTCATGTTGGGTGTTGGATGTATATATTTGTATATATATGTATATGTGTATTATTTTATATATGTATATATGTATCAATGCATATATGTGTATCCATAATATGAAGAGCTTTGTGCTCTATTGTAAAGTGTCTTGAGATAACACTTGTTATGAATTGGCGCTATACAAATAAAGATTGATTGACTGATTGATTGATTACCGACTTCAACTAACCCGGATCCATACATGCAAGCCCAGCCAACCTACCAACCTACAGCCCTTCACAGACCCTCCAACCAACTAGTAGCCAATCCCCTTCATGCTCACACTCACCGCCCATCTTACCAAAACAAATCACAGCCCAAACAGCATCATCACCTTCATCATACCAGGCTCTGTACATGCAAGCTCCAGGTGATGATGTGCTGACATGACTATGTCTCAAAATACTGCATTAATTTCATCAAACTATGACTGTTTTTAACTAAAACTACAGCCTCAACAATAATATTGCAGCCAAACATGATTTTTTTGTAATTGGCTACGAGGCTCATAGTGCCAAATTGAGCAATCACAGTGAAATACAATCATGCTGCGACTTGGCAGGAAAGCATAAAGGCTTCAGAGTTGTATCTGACTACACTTGACAACCAATGTGATGACACTGGGAGGGCGACACCGAAGACAGAAAATGTCATGATTGATGTTAGCTTGATTAGCAGCTACTCACCAAGGTGCTATGACACCTCTGATGTTTCTCTTTGACATTTCCCCCTTTTCCAGTTCGTCTTCATAGTCTTACATACTACACCAAACACTGTGTGAACTGCATACTACGTTCAGTACCAGTATGTATTAGACAGTTTCAGAGATGAACTGACTGTCAGGTTGGGCTGAAGTTATGCTGAAATCATGTCAACATACCTCTGACAGCTGCTACCATATTAATACCATTTAATATCAGTAATTGTACCGTATTAGCACTCACATTCATTTGGTCATGAATAATTTCTCTCTCTCATCTCTCCACAAAAATTAGCATTACAGATACAAACACACTTAAATATGTAGAAGTGTCCATACTTTAACAATGTTCATCCTGGAGGCAGAGTGAGGGGCCATGTTTGCCGCTAAAACTGTACGTAAAATTCAACAAAGGCTTTTCCTATTCAAATAAGATACCAGGTTCTAGGGTCTAATACACAATTTATTTTAGAAATGAATGCATTTTTGGCAGTCAATGGAAAAATGAATCATTTTGGGGTAGGAAGTTAAAAAGCCTGTACTGCAGCTCCATGAAGTGTTCAGTGGTGGCAGCTCTATTCCTGAGCCTTTTTGTGCTCTCAGGGTTACATGACCAACAGGTATCAATAAGTCAATTTGTAAAAATGTCAGTGTCAGAAGCCCCATTTTGCTTTTAAAGTCTAGGAAAATGCACATAAAGAAGGTAATTTGTAATTGCTCTGAAACATTTTTCCTGTTGTTTTATGGTCCTTATAATTTTAAATCATTGAAAGCGACAGATTTTTGACTGATGATTTTCTTTATATATTTATCTACTTACTTAAAAGGTTGCAAAGTCCCGGGAAATTTCCAAAGTAAGAAACTCTCAATTGAAATTTATGGGAATTTACAGGAATAAAAGGGAATAAACATGAGTGAACTGGGAGTTTATGAAATGGAAATTTGGCCCTATACAGGGATTTTAAATGTAGTTAAGTTTAAGTTGGATAGTTGGATTTCATATATTGCTGTTTCTCAATCACATGCACATAGCACACCGCTTACTGCAGGGGTATTGAGGCCATGCCCCCTTCATTCACTGTGCATTCACATGCACAGATTATTCTTGAGCCCAAGACTATTTTGGATACACATTTTTAAAATGATGTTAGAATTGTTTAATAAAATAATTAAAACTTGATAAAGTTCAACATACAAATACATCTGTTGAAATGTAATGTTTTAACTGTATTATTTTGCATGAATGTCTGCCTATGACAAAACAAAATGTTTTATTTATATTAGAATATGATGTTCATTTTAATCCACTAATTTCCAGTTAATTCCCATAAATTTCCATAAGTTTCCAATTTGGAATTTTGTCAAAATTTCCCATCTTAACCTCCCATGAAAACTTTCTGTAAAGTTTCAAGAGACTTTCCAGAAATATTCCTCCCCTGTGCAACACTACTTACTTCCTTACATATGTACTGTAGAGACAACACAATGAAGCATTTAAAGAATAATATGAGCAAAAACATTGGAGATTCCTCTTTCTTTATAGATAAAAAAGTCCTTATTTGGGTTCATAACATTTTAATTTGTTCTTTTCAAATATTTCCCTTTTCATACTTTAGCGTCTGTTTATCAGTACAGAGATAACCAATCAGTTCTAAGCTATCGTACATAAAACATTTTAGAAAACTGAAAGCTGAACTTTTTACTCTTATTTTAATTTAAGGTTCTTTGACGTCACTCCGTAACAGCTCAGGTCCATTTTTGCTCCCATAACTTATAATTCAAATACCGAGTAATTGAAGAAAACATGTAGTAAAACTTCTGGAGGAATGTTTGGGATCCAGAATCTGATAAGTAGGTCTCTTCTTCACACCCAAACTCTCTAATTACTTCAACCTGTCAGCCTCTATCAGCTGCTGCGGAGAGCAAGCCGTCGTCATGGTAACCCTGTGGTCTGTCTGTGTGGTGGTGGAGGTGGTGGTGTTATCGAGCAGGAAGGTGAGATAAGGGTTCATTTCTTCTTTGGTAGATAAAAGTGAGGCTGGTCTGCGTCAGTGAGACATCTGAACCTTCAGGGAAGCTGATGGGACATCTCAGGCTGAGATTTTACTGCAGGAAAACTCATCTGAATTAATGCTGAGGGAAATATTAACATCTCTAAAATGGTTTAGGCTTTTTCGTGGACTTTGATACTATTTACAAATACACTGCGGACTAAAAACTCTTCCACACATGAGCTGCACTTTGAGAAAATCAATACTTAATTAGGAACATGTTGAGTGCACTAAAACTCTTTATCTCGCTCCACTTTAAAAGCTGGCAAATTGTTTGTAATGAGCAGAACTCGTTCATTTACTCCTTTTTAGAACATTAAACACATTAAATTAGTGTCTCTGCTTACAACCCAAACTTTAAATGTGATTGGCTGATGAGCTGTTAGCATTAATGAACACTTGAATGGGTGAGTGACCGTTCCTTTAGCCCCATTCCATTATCATTACAGTTCCTGATATTAACTTTAGAGCCATCAACAAAATTTAATACATGATAGTTCTGCAAACAGCACACATATATTAGTATGACCTGACAATCATGGATGACCTGCTGCTGTGGACCTGCTGGACTCCATCTGCTCTATCCTGCATCAACCATCAACAGAAATGACACCACTTAACATAAATTCATACTTTTAGATCAGTTAAACCCTTTTTAATGGCAGTTCAGCCAGATGCTGCTACAGTGCTCAGCATAAATGAGTACACCCTTCAGATTAGTCAGAAAACCTGTAGTTTCCTTTCAAAATCAACATTTTCCTTGGCAAACTACACCACAAAATACTCCCCCAGATGTTGGCCATTGATTGCAAACAAGTTTTTTTAAGTTGCACACAAAAAAGTATTTTTCTCAATCATAAATTCTTATTTTCAGTCCCTTTGTCTCTGACTGGATGGATACATCTCTGGATGTATGAATGTATATACAAATATATTTATATGTATTTGTGTCTATGCATATATGTGTATCTATACAATGAAGAGTATGGTTTCAGCCTGCTCTATTGTAAAGTGCCTTGAGATAACACTTGTTATGAACTGACGCTGTAAAAAATAAAGACTGATTGATTGATTGATTTTCTCCGCAGGAAAAATAAATCACAATAAGGTATGAGAAGTGATGTTTTGATGTTCCACTATTTTTTCTTCTGGAAGGCTGTAAAACCTCAGACTTTTGAGTCTTTTTTTGAGACTCTGTGAGGAGATTGTTTCCATTTCCTTCCCCAGACTTTAAGTTCAGTTTCACTCACTTAAGCAACATTTCTATGCTAAACATGCAGAGCAGTTTTCTTCAGTAGGTACAAGGGACCACTAGAAAACTCTGGGAGTCTTTTCCATCTGAAGTTTGAGTGGTCCTGCAGGAGGGGACAACCTGTCCAGAAACCCTCAGGTAATTTAATTATCAGACCACCTTAAAGTAGTGACTGAGGGAAACTTGACTTTCAAATTCGTTCCTCCAGTGTGACTTTATTAGACATTTTATTAGCATCAGCTGCCAGATTAAAAGACAAAATATTAAAAATCTAAAAATCACAGAAATGTGACACAAATTTTGGGGATATATGAGGTGTAGATAAGTAAAAATGTTATCTGATGGTCTTAAGCTGACCTCATCGACAGCCGCACTCGTCCACCACCATGTCCTGGTAGTGTCTCAGCACCACGTTATCATTGTTGTCATAGTAGAGCATGGAGATGGGGGACAGGCGGATGGGCACGCAGCAGGGCTGTGGCGTGCCGTGTGGGTCTAACGAGTGCACCAGAGTCTGCAGGATGGCGTGGTTGGTCCCGTTCAGACTCTCGCTGAGCGGGAATGGACACTCACCATGGCAGTAGTTGGCCATGTACCCCTGCGGCGCAATGATCCAGTCCTGCCAGCCCACATCTTTAAAGTCGATGTACAGGCGACGGGCTTTGCACACGTTACTAGGCGTGACGGGGAGGTGGACTGCACTTCGTCTCTGTCTAGAGCGACACTGGTGAGGGTTTAAGGACACAGCCACCAGCGAGGCCTGAACTAGTGGGAGACTGAAGGCCGGATCTAAAGGGAGGGAGTTCCCAGGATGAAAAAGAAGCAGCTCATCCCGGTCTTCACCAAGAGGAAGCAGCTCCAACACCAAACCATAGTTACGCCCTGGTTTCCTCCAGCTCTCCGCCAGCGAGGTGAGGTCCAGGGTGATGGAGGCGGAGTCGGGCTGCAGCTGCACCGACTGGGACAGCAGGAGTCTGCGGTTGGCCTGAGCGTTGGCCCCCTCAGCGTGGCTCGGATCACTTTGTACAGAGACACGCTGAGGGCCCGAGGCCCCTGCAGCAGCTCAGCATGGCTGAAGGGTTTCCAGTGGAACTTGATCTCCAGCTGAGCCAGAGACAGCAGCTCCACAGGCTGCAGCACCGACATGTTGAAGAAGAGCTGCTTCTCCACACAGAGCTGACAGCTGCTCCAACCAGACACCAGCCGGCCTGCAACACAGCGGGGGAGTTTGGAGTGATTTAACACGCAGAATTTAAGAGGTTTACAGGTTTTTTATTTGAGCCGATACGAGGTGCATAATAACTCTGATCGTGTAGGAGAATAATTTGTCATGACCAATTATTTTTCACTCTAACACACTCTGCATTTTTAACACAGCTGCTGTGGTTCACAAAAGATCTGCTGTTTCTTTAAGATTTTTTTTTAAAAGGGCTGGGAAACATGGACAGAAAAACTTTTCTTAATCATTTTTAGCGAAATGCTGCTTCATAATATAGATCTGGATATTTTACATAAAGGAAAAACAACAACAAATCAGTTCTATGTGAACTTCACATTGGCTAAATGTCACACAGGTACTTTTACTACCTTCCAGCTGCACCACATGTGCATGTGCCTGAGTCAGCATTAACATAAATTATATCAATTACCAATTTTGCCTTTTTTGATATTTTGTTTAACAGGGTTGTAAGAAAATATTGTTAAATCATTATATCACAATATGTCAGGACACAATACAGTATTGATATTTTATTGCAGAACAGTGAAATCTTGTTTTGACTTTATAGAAATTCAGAACATTTGTTTTCTGTTGTAGTGCAGCTTCCGGCCACTGGTTGGCAGCAAACATTCAACCATGTAACTCCCTCTCTGTGTTACACTTATTGCTATATCTGTAAGTGGGGTTAATAATTATGATTATCAATGTTACAAGGACCATTCTTTATATTAATAACACAAATGTATGCTTACACAAAAAATATTGTGGGTTATCATTGCTATTAAAAAATAGACTTTTCAGTTCAACATTGCTTTGTTTACACTGTTGTGATATATCATTATGTATCATATAGTCACCATAAATCACCAGATTCTTGCAAATACACACACCTATTGTATTATACAACAAATCAGATGTTGAAAGCTTGATAAACTCTTGTATAAGATAAACAGAGGGTGCACATGAGAACATTCTTTTACCGTATTCTAGGCATTTCACTTCATGAATTTACGGTCCTTCTACTCTCTCAGTGTGGCCCACCAGCCAGCTCAAAATATTACATGAAGAAATCCAGACCACATCTGCAATGATAACTTTGAAAATATAAGTATATCCAAGAAAATATTCACAGCTATGATTGGCTGTCATTGTTTCTCTGAAACTCACATTTCTGCATTTGATAATATAAAATAAAATTGTCTGTAAAATATGCTTTAATTGTAGGTAGATGCTTTGTGAATCATCAAAAAGTAGTTGAAAGTGGCTTGGTTTCAGTGTTGAGCTCCTTAGCTTTACATTTGCTGCTTATTTTTTAGTTTAACTATGTTTACAAATCCTGACGAACAGTTTCTTATGACTGCTAGATATAATGTCATTTTGTTGAATTATGAGTCATTTTGATCATCAAATTGCAACAGTTTGGCCCCTCGACCATGAGGATAAATGTCACCCATCCCTGTTATGGATCATTCAAAAATATTGAAAGTGTATAACACTGAGATCAAAATGCACGGTTTTATCTAACTGACAAGTTGAAGTGAAACTGTGTTGCAGCTGCTAAATAACGCCAGTGTATGACACTACAGTTTATATACAGTTACCATCCCTAGAACCTGCGTAGAAATCATCTGTAATTTTTTCAAGTTAAGAGCTTAAGTTGCATTTTTATAAGTAAAGAAGGTAAGCGTTAAATGTGAGTAGAGCACAGAGGAGACCATACAGCAAGAAAACAGCAAACAAGCTAACATTATTTTTTTCTGTATTTAAAATGTTTCTCAAGACAATTTTCAAAAAGCATCTTCATCCAGCTTGAACAAAGCTGAAGATTCGTCACAATGAAGTGAAATGACAACCACTGAACTCAGGACTCTATCTGAAGGAAAACATTTAACATGCTGCACAAGAGCACTATTTGTTTACATGTACCAACTTTTCCTGTTTATGGGGATTATTCAGGCCGTGTATTGGGCTTTCATCAGCTGCTCACATCACAGTAAAGATGAAATTGTAGTTTAATTGTTTAGGTCTAGTACAGCCAGACTTTGGCCACTGGTTACATTCATAACGGAAATGAAGGAGGGTTATTAAAATAACTGCAGACCTAAATCCCATTTAGGGACTTAAACTAGTTAACCTTTTTTATCTTTAACAAAACCCTGTGACTAGCTGTCCTTGATGGCTTTAGCCTCTGGACCTGCCATTAATGAAACAACGCAACACCAATTTTAGATCTGCTCTGACAATTAAAACTGTCTAACAACGACTGAGTTTGGACATTGGATCAAGCAAAACGTGACTGAAGAAAGGGAGAGGTCAAAACATCAATGTTTAAAAAGTGCCCCATTAGAGAAGCTCTGATGCTACATGGATGGATCCAGTTGATTTTACAGTGTCCTGTGATAGCAGGTGAGTTTGGGATGATTTCCACATGAGGAAACAGCGTCATCATCTCAAGAAAACAAGATTAATACGGCAAGACCTTAAAAAAACCTGGAAAAGACTTGCAGCTAGGGTTGCAAAATTCCAGAAACTTTAAAAGTTGGAAAGCTTCCATGGGAATAAACTGTATTTAATGGGAATAAACAAACCAGGAATTTACAAAACTGAAGGGTAGCCTGAACAGTGATTTTAAAAATAGTTGAGAGACTATATTTTAGCATGATCTTGACAAAAACAACCAGATTGTTCACCAAAGTAATAAAACTTGATAAAGTTTGGCTTAGAAATAAATCTGTTGAAATGTAATGCTTTTTAATCTATAGCTTTGCATGAATGTCTGCCGATGACAAAGAAATGTTTATATTTATGTTTGGATATGATACAGTTTGTTTTAATCACCCCTAATTTCCAGTTAATTCCCATTATACCCATAAGTCCCAAAAGCTTCCAATTTGGGATATTTCCATAAATTCCCACGCTTAACCTCCATGGAAAGTTTCTGGAAATTTCCTGGAAATTTTCCACCCCTCTGCAACCCTACTTGCAGTCCTCTTAAAACAGTTTCCAGTCCTACTTTTGGATCACAACCCACTAGTTAAGAAAAGGAAGTTGCTTGTACTCGAGGTTCTCTGAGAGCACAAATCTCAGTCAAGGCATTTCCAACAATGTCACACGAGTTACAGTCAAAACTGTGAAAACAATCCTATCTCACACTGGATCCCTGGATCCCAATCTGGATTTGGATCCCACTAAAATACAATCACTTCTTACTTAGGCCATGACCAACATTCCCTAAAAAAGTCTTGAAAATCCATTGAGAACTAATTGAGTTATTAGTGAAAATGTGGAGAACTGGCCTATCTCATAATGTTAAGAAATCTTTCAGAAAAGTCCTCCAGTCATCCAGTTTGGATCAACATAAAAACTGAAGAAGTCCTTCAGCTCAACAAAATCTGTATTTAACTTCAAGAGTTATCCTGTTCACACACAAACTAACAAATGCCTGGGACCTCCCTGCGTAAAAAAGGTCAAAATAAATAAATAAAAACTCGAGGCAGGATTGTAATACGTACTTAAGACCTTAACAGTTTTTCATCAGGCAAAATACAGTGAGGGCCACTTCAGAGACTATTGAGAGATATTTATAAAGCTTAAGAAGTCATTATGGCTTATTCATCTTGAAAATATTAAGAAAATACCGAAATAAAACAAACAAATAAATTCCTCAGACAACATCCATTAAAGAAACTCTGGTTTGTGAGCATGCTGACGCCCTCGTGAACAAACCCTTTAGTGTACTTTCTTTAGACTTGAAGATATTTGTTGTACTAGTCTTTTAAAGTTTAAAAGCTTTAGTATTTCAAGATGTAATACTTTTCAGGCTTGAGATTGGTCAGATTTTATTGTTTACTAGTAATGTTAAACGAATGCCTCTGTACTGTTTAAGACTGTTGTATCTTGATAAATAAATAACGTTCATAACTTTTTTCTGCTCTGGGCCTTTCACTAAATGAACATTCACACTCTAAGAGGAGAGTCCATCAGCTCACCTTGGTCCTGCACATATCGGATGATGTTTCCTCGGACCCCGTACTCGGACACCGTGCAGGGGTCACTCTCCTGGGCCTGAAGGTTCTCTGACCTCCGGAACATCTTCCACAGCGCGGAGGGGACGTGACGCCGGGCCCGGAGGGCCCCAGCTGGCCTGGGCCTCCCGGGAGGCCGAGAGAGGTGAGGAGGAGCCGCTCCTGACTCTTCATCTCCTCCACACTGGAGAGGGCCCGGACAGGGAGGAGAAACATGGAGAACAGCAGCTGAAGAAACAGGGTAGGCCTCATGTTCAGCTCCAGGTTTGGTCTCAGGGTTGATTGTGTCCACCGCTCTGGAGGTTTTCACCTGTAGGCTGGTCCCGCAGAGCGAGGGACGCTTGACTTGACGTGTGAGACCTCCCGGAGTGCGGTGCTTTAGTATGTTAATGAGAGATAAGGTGAGGGGGGCGGGGATACAAACTGATTTTAGGTCCTTTACTTACACTGAAGGGAAATTTCTGATTCAGTCACAAAATAATGATTCACATCGTCTTAGTTCAAAATACTCAAACTTTAAATCAGTGGATATCAAATGGTGGCATTTATACAACCATGTGTCAATACCAGAACCATGCAGCAGCTGATAATTTAGTCTTTAATTTACTCTAGTGGTACTTATCTACTTTAACTTTTGTATTACAACTTTATAACTTTTAAAAATCCCTGAAAAGACCTGCAGAAGTTTTTCTCTTAGGATAAGTTAAGATAAACCTTCATTAAACCTTCGAGGAAATATTCAGGTGTTGCAGCAGTACAGGGGTAAGTACAAGAGTAAAGTAACATGCATTAAGATCATAGAATAACATATAATATAAAGATATAGAGCAATAAACTGTACAGTATCCTAAAAAAGAAACAAAACAAAATAGAATAGGTGAAGTATTTACAATTATCATTTTAAAATAAACCTTAAAATTAAGTAAAGGTAAGTGTCAGACAGGACACCTGAGTCATTCTGTGCAGTACATGGAAGGTAAAGTTTCAATGATGTTGAAGTGACAGTAACAGCAGTGTTGATGACAGTACATTTAATAGTGCAAATTATTTACCATGAAATATTGTGCAGTAATGGACTGGATAAGAGAAATGAATCAATAAGGTGCAATATTTAAATAACATGAACAACATGGGTAAGACAGCAGGTTTAGAGGATATGGAGGATATCATAAAATAGAATAGTTAATAGAATAAACTGGTTAAAACAGTGATTCAAATAGAGTCTGTTCATCATTTTTCAAAAGTAAAAATCAAAAATGTTTGCAGTAACTGATACTGAATAATCACCAACCTCCAGCCTTGAGCATCATCCATCCATTATCTCTACTGCTTATCCCATTCAGGGTCCCAGTGGTTGGAGCCTGTCCAGCTGACACTGGACAAGAGGTGGGTGCACTCTGAACCATCACCAGCCAATCACAGGGCTACTTAGAGAGACAGACAACCATTCTTTCACTCACCCACACCTGAAAGCAATTTAAAGTCACCAGTTTACCAAACAAGGATGTTTTTTGTCTGTGGGGGGAAGCCAGTGTACTCGGAGAGAACCGAAGCATGCACGGGGAGAACAAGCAAACCCACAAAAAAAGGCCCTGACTGACCAGGGTTCAAACCAGCAACCTTCTTGCTGTGACTCATGGGCACTACGTGCTGCACCACCTGTGCCGCCCACCTCAACAATTAAATTAAACCAAATGTCATGTCTGTTGACTGTGAGCCTGAATGATATCTTTATGTCCAGTTTGCTAAAAGTATTTTACAGTGTTGAAGTCTGTGTGTTTGAATACAGTTGATTGTCAACTTAGCAAAAAAAAAAAAAAAACACTGTTCACTGAGTCCTGCCTGTTTAAATATTAATACGATATTGAGATGTGTGATGAAATTGGCAGAATAAAAGTTAATTTTCTAACTTAAGCTAAGATATAATTTAGACATGACATGTTCAAGGTCAGCTCAGAAATAAATGAATGATAGGTGAGTCTGAATAAATTGCCATTATGAAGTGTCTGAATGTAACATTAAGAGAACGAAAAATCAGTTAGTGAGAAACCTTAATGTATCTAATTTAGAATATATTAAAAGTAAAATCTTTCTTCTCATATGAGATAATCAGATACTGTAGCTCATGTTAAGGCAGCAAAGGTTGCCTTATCTTTGATTTTCCTTGGGCCAAAAGTTTTAACACAAATGTATAAAGTTAAATGATTTTGGCTGTTGCTCAGAACTTGGGGAAAGATGTTGTTTAACTAATTCAAGCAACAACTTCACAAAATTTACATTAGGATACAACAAAAGAAAAGATAAAATAAATGTAAAATCTTTCTTGAATTTTGGAGTTCCTGTTGCAGTTAAATAAATGATTTGTTTACTCCTAAAACAGCAACAGTTTAAAGAAAACAGTCAAACAATCCCAACATAAAGTCCATATAGCTGTGGATAATCATATTCTTTTCTGAACTGTAAAAATATCTGAGACAGTTTCATGTAAAAGCATTCAAATCACCATCAGAAATCCCTTTGACTCCCTCTCCTGGTGTTAAAACAAACATCAGTGATCCTCGTCAACAGCACACAAATGAAGCCCAAGTCTGCCCTGAGTCCTTTAAGAGTGTGCAAAAGTCTCACATGAGATGAAAAAAATGCAAATGGAGCTTAACGGACACATACAGACACTCAGAAAAAAGGAAAATAAAAAACACCTGCACCGGTTATGAGGCCATTAATCCAAAACTGTGAAATCTACCATCACATCTGCCTCAGCACTGAGTTTCTTACACCACCTGGTGTCAGTTTTTGGAACTTCTGTCTCCATTTGCTTCATTGAACAAGTTTCTGTTCTGTTTTAGTCTAAAGCTGGGGTGTCCAAACTATGGCCTTGCTGGCCCGTAGGCAAGGGGGATCGAAGGGTTCGTTCGAAGCCCCCCCCCTCGTCATGTCATATAAATAAATATAAATGGCTGTCACCTTTTCAATAACTATTCCAAATCATTCTAACCTGATCAAAAAAGGAAAGGTCATTAAGCAGATCGAAGCCCTAGCACCGAGTCTGGGGACCTTGGGGCATGAGTTGACAGACAACTGTAACGTTGCAAAAACAAACAAAACGTCCATTTCTCCTGTGCTCCTGTCCACACTCCAGTCCAGGGGGTGGCGGTAATGCCCTTATAACCGTAGGGGCCAGGGTGCTAAGTCCAGACACC
>JBAMNC010001434.1:0-127714 GCA_037902135.1 Cetoscarus ocellatus | reverse complement strand
AGCTCTGAGTGGATTTAATGCTTTTAGTTTGTAAATGATCTTAAGGCTTCTGACATTTAGAGGAACTGTTCTTCTCTCAGCCAGCAGGGGGCACTGTGGCTCCAGCTGAGAGTTGGACAGGACAGGCTGTTTGTGTCCCACTGCTTTGAGTGTGTGTGGGGGTGTGTGTGTCCTCGCAGTATGAGCTGGTTGCTGGTTAGTGGTGGTTGGTACTGGGCTGACCACTGCAGAGACAATCAGCAGAGAGTCTGAGGGGGGACTGGGTGTGTGTTTTTGTGCGTCTGTTTGTGTTGTGTGTTTGTGTCTGACTGAGTGGTGAGTTTTTATCATTTCATAATTGTATTCAAGAGAAATTGTGCCAATATAGCATGCCAAACCTTTCTATTTCTACTACAGTAGTCATTCTGCCTGTTATAAAACCTTCCCCCACAATGCAAAGACCTGTAATGGACGGATGGATTGATTGATTGATCTTTGTAAACACCACTTACACTTAAAACAGCAAGTTGAAAAAATGAACAAAACTGAAAATGTTCTGTTGATGTTTCCTTGAATACAACTCAAAATTAACTTTGATTTTTCTTTGAGGCTTCTCAACTTTTTGAGTTTTGTGTTCACAGATTTGATAATGGTGCATCAATGAGGACTTAAAGTATGTTTATGTGTTTTTTTTTTTCAGATATAAAACCAGTAATAGAAGGTACCAGGGACTCAGAATGTCATCTGTGTGTCAGGGGTGTATCTGTGGGGGGACCTGGATGTGTACAGGCCCTCCTACATTAACAGGTAGCCCACCATATCAGAGACTTGGAAATAATAATAATACATGAATACATGAAAAAAATGATAAAAAAAAATTAGAATAGAAAGTGTTTTGGGAGGGCAGAACCTTTCAGAAGCATATCCAACAGGTGATTGGAGGATCGTTCCATCAATCAACATTCATCACAGGCCAATCAGATAATACAGTAGGCGGGAGCTACTGTGTCACAGAATTTGAACCACTTTGTGAAACAAACTCTGGTTGAAACATGTCGGAAGTAGAGTGAAAATATCCTCACTATAGAGAAGTTTGTAGTGCTGATATTTGTTTTTCATTTGATAAACAAATGTGGTCAAATTATGATCAAAATGCTACTGAAGTTATTAGCATTTATGCTAATCTCTGTCAGTATGGTCACTTCCTCTCATCGTCTCACTCGTCTCTCTCACGTCTTCCTGCTCTAAAGGACTCTGATTGGGCCGTCCTGCTTTGGGCTGAGCACAATGGTTGTAGGTTGGAGCTTGACAAGATGGATCTGATTACAGACATTGAATCAGGCCAGTACTCTGTGGAGCATTGTTTCATGTGGACATTCTTTACATTAAGAACAGTGAACAGATCGCTCTAAATCTATGGGTTATTTGAATATGATATGTAATTTCGTTTTAGCAGCTGTCTCATGGGGCAATTTTTGTGACCAATCAACAGACTGCGGTGCTTCTAGCTCCACCTTTAGGGTCGGTTTGGTATGCTTGGCACCATTTCAGAGAGGTGCCAAAAGTGGGATGGCACGGGTTGGTTATTTGGGTACCTTTTTTGACAGTGGAAACACCTGTTTTGCCAACCGTACCAAGACAAACAGAACTGGACTGCTTGGTTGAAATGTATTTTTTTAAGCTTCAGCTCTTTCAAAAGCCACACCTCTCATCACCATTTGTGAAAATAGATGATTTTATTTAGGCTGTTTTTCTTTTTCTGAAAAGCTAAATCATTTGACATGTTAAGGTGAATAATGAATCCGTTGCCTGCTGATTGGTTACTCCAACATTAATCATGCCTCAGAGCAGATTGAAGTGTGTGTCAGTGTTGTAGCTGCTCACAGCTGCCTGCAGACGTGACTTAAGAGCTTCATCTCAAGGCCTCTTTAATGTAAGCAGATGATCACATGAGTGTCAGAGATGACAGTCAGGTACTTATTCTGTCTACACGCGCACAAACACACACACTCATCGTTCCATTGACCTCCATACCGAGTACAGTAATACGCTGTGATACGACAAGCACTCTGACTAATGTTCTGTCACCACGCACACACATGGACACACAAACGCATGAGCACATCCTTCTTGGCGCCCATATTTCTAATCCTTTTACAGTCTGTGTCACACTCATATACATTTGGCACTCACACACACACAGTCACCTAATCAATGATAATGGAATCAGTGTGTATCCTGCCTGGTAACACAAGCCTGTGCATCATTAACATGCTAACCTACACTTAATGGTCACACACATACACATGTTCACATGTTGGAGCATGTGTGAACTATTAATAGGGAGCTTAAGCAGATGTTTGACACAATGTTGTTCAGCATCTGAGCAATAGATGGACAATTTCACAGTGAATTTGTTTAGTATAATTTGTATGCTTGGGATTGCTATTATGCATTGAAGAACATAAAGGAAAAACTTGAAGCTTGAAGCAGATGAACTGCAGCAGAAGAAGACCACTCCCGGTGCCACGCCTGTCAGCCAAGAACAGGAAACTGAGGCACTATTGCAGGCTCACCATTATTGGATCAAAATCAGAATCAGACATACTTTATTAATCCCCAAGGAGAAATTTGGTTGTTTCAGTTGTTCCTTAACACAGTATATCAGTAGGGAGACTAAATAAAGACATTAAACTGGATAAGTGAATAAAAAAATGAAATAAAAAATTAAGGCAGCAGGTTGCAACATGCAAAATATTTAGGTTATATCAACTTCCTTATGAAGGAAATAAGTAGAATAAATAAAGTGAGACTATGAACAAAAGGAATTTACAATATTAACTTTAACAATATTTACAATATGAATATTATATGATAGCACTGTTTGACAGTCGACCACATTTGACTGAAAGGCAAAGATGATGACAGAAGATTGGGAGAATGTTGCCTGGTCTGATGAGTCTTGATTTCTGCTGCCACGTTCAGATGATAGGGTCAGAGTTTTGCATGAAGAACATGAAAGCATGGATCCATCATTCCTTGTATCAGTGATCCAGGCTGGTGGTGGTAGTGTTATGTTGAGCAGTATTTCAATGCCGTACCTGTGGCCTTCCTGAGTATTGTTGCTTTTTAAATACCCAAATTTCAGGACAGCACCTGATATTGTTCCTGGTTGCTCAGGCTAGAAATTTACTGAGGGTTTTAAAGGGATACACCAACAGATTTTTTTCTTTTCGTGTCTTGCCTCACTCCCGAGTCCATGACAAGCAGATAGACACCATTCCTTCAACTGTGCGAGCAGTAACAACAAACAGGCGGGCAGATCTCGCCCAACACTAATTAGCTTAGCTCAAACACTGGGAGTCAGTGGGTAGCATTAGCCTGCCTCTGCCTACAGTCATCAGTAAAGTCTTCAGCAACTGTAAATGCTCCTGTGTGCTTGTTGTGACTCACTTCTTTTACTGCATTATGTCATGTTGTCTATATTTAAAATAAGATTAGCAATTTACCCTTGGACTTGCTTTGTTTTGTTGACCAGCTAACAAGCATGTCCGTGGCGGTTTGCACATGTACCCTGCAGTTTAGTTTTAGATAAAGTAAATTTAGTTTTTATAGGCCCTGAGAGGACAAACAAATGTCTGTTTTGATTGTTTTGATTGATAAAAACAAGATGAATTGTCCTTCTCTTGACAAAAGTCCTTTTAAATTAAGTTTGTTATCACTGTTTCAGTTAATATATGTCAAACAAATTTTAACAGCCTCAAAGCTGACTAAGCCGGGCACACCCGGAAGCCCTTTGGTGCTCGCCCTGTGGGTCTCAGGCTGGGAACTAAAGTGGTACACCTTGTCTACAATGTAAAATATGTCAAGGTTCACAGTAGGGGTTGCCTGCATCAGTGGTGTTCCAGGGACGAGATGGCTCCTGCTGTTTATTTACATGTCAAACATCTTGTGCATAATGTAAAATCACCCACTGGGACATCAATATGATGCTGGATTTAATATAAAAGTACAAAGGCGAAATGACAGCAGAGCGTTGACATGGCACTGTTGCTGACTTGCAAAGAAGAAGGTCTAATGTTTTAAACAAAAGAGGTTTGATCCCCGGAGTAAGAGGGACCTGGTGGCTGCATGATGATCAATACACTAACAGCTACTGATGCCAAAAACAAACTGTCCTCTTTTCTGCAAGTAAATCATCATTCTGCCTCAGGAAAGGAACAGATTACTTAAAAGCACACGTCACAAATTAATGAATGTGCTGAATTTAAAAAAAACAAACACATTTCTGTTCTATTATATTCCTTTTACGTACCTGTTCATCCATCCAGGCCATTCTTATGAGCACCTCTGCAATGACACTTACATAGGGTGACCATATTCTGAAAACCCAAAAAGAGGACCCTCAGCAGCATGTGTTGTGTCATGCACGCTCAATATCTTGACAAGTAGGTAAACTGGAATAATGCCAGTGGTCCAGAGCAGCGCTTTATTACCTCTGCCAAGGAGGTTATGTTTTTGCCGGCATTGGTTTGTCTGTTTGTCTGTTTGTGTTCAAGATAACTTGAAAGGTTATGGACAGATTTGAATGAAATTATTTAGCAAATGTGTGGAATGGGATAAGGAAGAAATTATTCGATTTTGGGACTGATCCGAATCACCATCCGGAAACAGGAATTGTTTAAAGGATTCTTTAACATTGCCAGATAGGACCATTTTCGCCAAAGTGGACTGAAGCTGCTTGGCGGAGGTCTGCGCTCTCTGAGTGCTTTTCTAGTTATAAATATCAACCCTTTTACTACTATGAATATAAATGGTTGCCTGGTCTTTTTTGCCTTCACTGTCAATAAATGTGTCAGAAAATGCCCTTTTAGTAAATTATTTTGCACCTTTTTTCAGGTAAAAATAATAAATAATAAGTAAAAATAATAATTTGTCATTATAAGGTGGAAAATCCTAAAACAATGTGTAATTACAAGAAAAGAAAAAAAAGCTGATTTGAATTTTCAACAGGTTTCTCTTTATAAACAATTCTAAATTAACATGTACAACCCTATTGAGAAGACAAAACAGAAACTCAACCTATTTTACATTATGTATTATTATTACTATTATTATTTAATAGTATTAAGATTTTTATATTATTTAACTATTTCTGAAATCCATAAAACAAGAAACATGTTGAAAAAGATGACAAAAAAGATGAACTTGGCAAAAATATGGGAAAAGAAAGCCAAGAAAACATTCAAGAATGATTCTAATGTCATTATTTACAACATGTTTACAATATTTACACAGAAAATACTGATAAACCACCGATAAATGACTCACATGTTTGTCTCTGAATCCTCTCTCTGCTCTCCGGCTCAGTCAGCTCACTTCCCGCTCCCCTTTTACCATATTGTACCATATATCACTGGAAAGCTTTGCTCTCAGCTCTCAAAATCTGTTGTTTATTTGGATAGCCTGGATCCCGGAGGAGTTACGGTAGTTTGAATCATGCATGTCTTTTTCTGTCACTGCCGATAGCTTTGTCTGTAGAACAAACTGAGCAAAACCCGGACATTATCTCTCAGGGACATTGGATTCAACACTTATTTCAGTTTTTTTTTTTTTTTTTTTTTAAACAAATTTTGCTCTAATGTCCTCTCTGACTCGAGGATGAACTGCATTTTGAACGGTCAGAGGTCAATGTCATTGGGCTCCAGCTTCAACACTTCCTTTTTAGTTGGTACTCTAAGACAGTTTAGACAAACGTTCTTTAAGCTTTGCACAAATGTCCATTTGAAATCATGAACCTTCACCTTCAGAAGTGTGATTTCTGCCAATTACTCCACAAACACCACCTCAGACCCTCCTGCTGACCCTCCATTGTACTCGGGCTGTTTTGCTAAACTGGGGTCCACAGTGGAACAACAGGTAGTGCATGTGCTTCACAGCAAGAAGGTCACTGGTTTACTCCCTGGGTCAGTCAGGGCTTTTCTGTGTGGAGTTAGCATGTCCTCCCTGTGCATGCGTGGGTTCTCTACAGGCACTCTGGCTTCCTCCCACTGTCCAGAAAAATGTTCATTAGGTTAATTGGTGACTCTAAATTGTCCTTAGGTATGGGTATGAGCATGAATGTAGGGCCCTATAAAATCAATGATCACGGAATAGCGGACGGAATAACGAAATTGGACAAGTGGAATTCAATATAAATGTGGACTGTAAAAAGAGGAATGTATCTCTCAGGGAAAATGGGCTTCACTTCCCCTCCCCCACCTCCTTCACTCATCAACAATGCACACAAGTCGAAGCGGCCACCTGAGACAACGGCTAAGTTGGCAAAGAAGCCACAAAACTCCCGGCTAACTCCAAAGTACAGGGCAGAGCAGTTTCCCAACAGTTATTATGTGCCAGGTGATCAAATGTTCTGCAAATTTCAACATACGGTCCATTCTACATACTATTGACTTGACCCATAAAGATTGGTGTGAGGACCACCTGAAGAGTGACAAACACCTAAGGGAAAAGGAGAAACACTGTACTGCACCTAAGCAGCAAAGTTTTCAGTTATAACTGAATAAATTGTACATATTTCATCACTTTATACAGTGTCTCAGGGTTAAATTTGCTTAAAATACTAAAAAATGAATACTCAAAAAAATTAAAACTGAATTAAAAAAAAAAAAAAAAAGACAAAAAAAAAAAAAAACAGAATTTGGGAAAAACTAAAACAGATCTTATCGGGCCCTATGAATGGTTGTCCGTCTCTATATCTGGCCCTGCGATCAGCTGCGATCGACTCAGGGTGTGTCAGCTTAGATGGGCTCTAGCCCCTGGGACCCCGAAAGAGACAAGCAGAATGGATAATTGGTGTTTTGCTAAACTACTGGAGTATGTATGATATTAATTTAAGCACTGAATCTGCATTTTGGCACAGAATGAGTCATAGAAGTTAAACAGGACAAAAAAAGAACAGGACTTTGATGTTCAACACTTAGAAAAATGCTTAGAGAGACATATTTGAGAGAACAGAAGTACATAAGAACATATAAAAGCTGTTTTTATGGCTACTTCTTTAACAGTTTTCTCCTCTCTTCGGTAAAAGTTGCTCCCAGCAGCTTTAGGAACGACTCTTAGGAGGAAAAAGTCTTGGCTCAGAACTTTTCAGAGCCATTTAGTTGAACTCCTGGTGGTGAAATAAAATTGTGTGTGAATGTGGCCTCTGGATGTCAGCGTGAGTTGTGGCCAGCGGTGTCCCGTAATGAGGTGACAGCAGGCTCCACCAACACACACTTTAGCACCTCATATGGACACACAGTGGACAGAGGTGACACCATTACCCCTGACCCTCAGCCCCTGTGTATGTGAGTGTGTGCCTGCAAAGGTGTGTGTGTGTGCAGAGGGTGGGGGGGAGGGGTATTCAGTGTATTTAATTATAAAGCAGACGGCTGAGCTCTCACTGCACACTGATTCACTTCAACACCTTCACATTAATTTTACACAAATATGTTTTTAATGAGTGTTTAATAACCGTGTCTGATTATCAGACTCACAGCTCTCTTCAGGTCACTGACCCCTCGCAGGTTAATGCGTCTTTTTTGCCAAATTTACTTCATCTGGTTTTGGTTCAGTGCTCTGATAGCCTGCGGGTGTGATGAATTCATTTTGCAAATAAGTTAAGGAAGCAAGATTTGTGAATCATGAAACTTTGAACTGGTGTAATATACCTGATGTTTCCAACATACAATCTGTCCCGTAAAACATGAATTGAAACAGAATAGTCATTTGCAAATCCTATTTTACCTACAGGATGTTCAATTGAATACACCACAAAGACCACATATTTAATGTCCACACTTAAAAACTTTGTTTTCTTGCAATTATTCACTCATTTTAAATCTACTATCTGCAACACTCTCCACAAAAGCTGGGACGGGGCATGTTTACCACTGTGTTTCATTACTCTGCCTTCTTGGTAAGTGTTTGGGAACTGAGGACGCTAACCGTTGAAGCTTTGTAGGTGGAATTCTTTCCATTTTTGTTCGATGTATGACTTCAGTTGCTCAGCAGTCTGGACTCTGCATTGTCGTATTTTGCACTTCATGATGTGGCATAGGTTTTCAATGGAAGACAGATCTGGGCTGCAGGTAGGCCAGTCTAGTACCCCCACTCTTAAATCATGAAGTCCAAAGTGGCTTGGCATTGTCTTACTGAAATAGGCAGGGATGTCCCTGAAAACAGCATCAGCATCAATGGTGCCTTCACAGATGTGTAAGTTACCCATGCCATGGGCACTAATCCACCCCCATACCATCACAGATGCTGGATTTTGAACTTGACGCTAATAACAATCGGGATGGTCCTTTTCCTCTTTAGTCTGGAGGACACAATGTCCAAAAACAATTTGAAATATGGGCTTCTCAGACCACAGCACACTTTCTACTTTGCGTCAGTCCATCTCAGATGAGCTCAGTCCAGCCGGGGATGTTTCTGGGTGTTGTTGATATGTGGCTTTGGGTTTGCATGGTAGAGTTTTAACTTACGTTTGTAGATGTCGTGATGAACTGTGTTAACTGACAATGGTTTTCTGAAGTGTTCCTGAGCCTACCTGGTAATATTCTTTACAGAATGATGTCAGTTTTCAATGCAATGCCACCTGAGGTATCAAAGGTCACAGGCATTCAGTGTTGGTTTGCAACATTGCGACGTATGTTCAGAGATTTCTCTGGATGATAGAATCTCTAAATTCTGTGCAACTGTACATTGAAAAACTGGACTATTTGCACAAGCAGTTGTTCACAAAGTGGTGAATCTCTCCCCATTCTTGCTTTTGAACCACTGAGCCTTTCAGAGACGCTCCTTTTATACCCAATCATGACACTCATTGTTTCCAATTTACCTGTTCACCTGTGAAATGTTACAGACAGGTGTTTTTTAAGCATTCCTTAAATTTTTGTTTTTTTGTAGCCCGTGTCTCAGCTTTTTTGAACGTGTTGCAGGCATGAGATTCAAAATGATTGAATATTTGCAACAAAAAAACAAGAAACAAGAAGTTTATCAGTTTGAGCAATAAATATCTTGTTGTAGTGTTTTTAATTGAATATAGGTCAACAATGATTTGCAGATCGTTGTCTTCTGTTTTTATTTGTGTTCTACAAAACATCCCAGCTTCATTGAAATTGGGGTTTGCCTACAAACAAAAATGTTATTAATCACACCTATGGACACAAATCCAAATGCAAGGACAAACTGCAAGTATATCTTGGGCCTTATATGTGCTCACTGTTTAGCCCTGCACCTAAAACTGAAAAGAAACTTTTCCTTTCATTCAATTCTTTAACTTAAAGTGAACCAAGTGCAATAAACAGTCATAACCTTTTTATTGTGTAGTTCATTATTATTATTTTTTTTCAAGTAAAAAAATTGGTAACCCATAATCGAAAACACAGTAGTAATGAAGTTGATATTTTGCTCTAAAATATGCTAATTTAATGGTAGTCCTGAAATTTTTTTTTGCACTCAGCAAAAAGAAACTATGTACATATTTCAAACTTTAATCGCTCCTCTAACAAGGCGAGTAAAGATCACACACATATGTGCTCCGGACAGGATTAAAATGACTGATCAGCACAGCGAATAATAAATCAGATCCTCCTCTGGAGAAATAAATCCCATCTGAACGAGGCTTTAGTCCGTCTGAGTCTGAGGTGATGGAGGTGAATCACTGCCAGGAAACCTTCTCATATCTCCACCCACACAGAAACACAGCCAGACAACCCGCACAGAGGACGGGGAGACCTACAGTATATATAGATCTGTTAGAAAGTGTGTGTTTGAGTGTGTGTGCCCGTGAACACACACCACTCTCCCCCCGCTGGGACTCTCAGACCAGCATGAGTAAGCAACCAGTCGGATTTACAGCATATTGATTAAATTAGCATTCGTTCCACAGGCTGAATATTAACTCGACCAGCACACACATTTACATGCATGCACACACACCCCTGTCATGACAGCGCGCACACAGCCTATTAGAGAGTCACACACACTCATACAGTAGGCGTTCACCCGAGCTGTGATTAATTCCTCCTCAGAGAAGGAAAATTGACTCTACAGAAAAAAGCGTCCGTCACGAGGCCCGAGGAGCGTCTGGTTTGTAGGTCAGTGAGAAATGGCAGCAGGCGATGATCACCTGTCCACTCCCTGAGGATGAAAGCGCTGTTTTTTTTTTTTTAAAGCTCATTATTTCTCCTGGGAATATTGACAAAGCTGCTTTACACAAACACCCTGCTGCATATTCAGCCTCTTAATACTTGAATAGGCTCCAAACTCGACCGAAAACAGCTCAATGCTCTCACACCTGAGCTCACTGACCTGCCCTCCCGTTTTCTGTCTTAACCACAGCAATTACTAAACTTGCCATCCAATTAATTTTCTGTAGGAACAAGACCAATTAGGCGGAAAAACAAGGAAGTACCTGACCTGCTCTTTTGTTGTCTTCTGTTTCCTCTCTCCATCACTTGATTAGCTCTCCTCAGGTTCTCTCTTCAAAAATCCAATTGTTTCACCACCCTGTCAAAGACAGGTTCATGCTGAGTGCAAATCTTGCCTCAAATATTGTGTCAAATTATTTCATAAAGAGCAAGAGGGACAAACCACTGCAGACATGCTTATTAGTAGGTCAACATAACAAAGCACGTCCAAGGTGGTTTGTGCATGCACTCTGCAGTTTAGTTTCATATGTATTTCATTTGAAAATTGCATAGAGTGCTAATCTTAGTCTAAAAATAGATAACGTAGCATAAAAAACAGTCACAACAAGCACACAGGACTCTTTAGAGTTGCTGAAGAGTTTATCTAATGACTGTAGGCAGAGGCTGGCTAACACTTTCCACTGACTCCCAGTGTTTGAGCTAAGCTAATTAGCGGTGGGCAAGAAAATATCCAGTGAGGGGCAGTTCTAAATGGAAAAATGCCTTGTTGATGCCAGAGGTCAGAGGGGAATAGCCAGAGTGGTTTGAGATGATAGAAAGGCAACAGCAACTCAAATACCCACTCTGTACGCAGGAGGCCATTTCTGAATCACAACGTGTCGACTCTTGAAGCAGATGGGCTACAGCAGCAAAAGATCAGATTGGGTGCCATTCCTGTCAGCAAAGAACAAGAAATGGAGGGTCACCAAACTTGGGTGATCGGAGATCGGAAAAATGTTGAGATCATTTGTCTGATTTAATGTCTGTATTCAGGCAGGTCTATCTACAGAGGCACTGACCAATCAGCGTCCTTAGAGGAGACAGAGATGTGAGCGCCAAATGTAATGACAGAGAGAAATGACTGCAAGCCTGTAAACAATGGCTGTCTGGATGGACATAAGCATAGATGCTTTGGTAGCAGTTTTAACTGAACTGGACAACATTTTAGAAGATGAAGAAGACATACTTTATTAATCCCTTGTGGGGAAATTCAATTCCTTCCGCCCTGTTGTTGAATCATACAGCACACACACAGACTGAAATACACCTGCACAAACTTCATTGATGAAGTAGGGGTGGGATTAAATACGTTTTTTACTTCTTCTTACTCCTTTTCAGACATGTGACATTTATCCACGTTCTAATTTCAAATCAAATCAAAAATGTAGAGATGTTGGAGTGATGGCTTTCTGCTCCTGAAGAAGCGCTACTGAGCAGTTTAGGGGTTCAACGCCTTGCTCAAGGGCGCTTCGACAGTGCCCAGGAAGTCAACTGGCACCTCTCCCACTACCAAACCAACTTCCAGACATGTTTCTGTCAGGACTTAAACCAGCATCCTCTGGACCCCAACCCAAGTCCTTCCAGACTGAGCTACTGCCAGCACATTTCTTCACTACATAACATTAACATTAATGAAAACATTTCTTGATGGAAAAGATACTTTTGCTCCTTTCCCGCAGGTTTTGGCAAGTGCTTGATGGAAAAACCGACCCTCATTGTGAACTTAAAAGGATAGTTTTTTTTTTTTTTTTTTTTAGTGGGGTTGCTCGGGGCTCATGGCACTAGTAAATTTAATTGCTAACGAAGCAAATGACCAGCTCTCCTCTTGAGGAAAGATAGCCAGTATGACTGCGAGAAGATACACAGCAATCAATGATACCTCCAAAATCCTCATAATTATCCCACTTTTAGGGTAAAACTACGCAAAAAAAATACACTGGCTCGACTAGACACTATAGTAGGACTTTTTACAGCATTGTTGTTTGTGAAAAGTTTTTCTTCTTCGTATGTGTGTTGTAACTGGACTGGCATGCACACTACAGCGTTTTCAGTCATTCACGAGTCTCCGTTTGAACGCAGATCATTTTTAAAGACACAAAGGAAAAACCTTTGTGTTTCAGGTGAGAGCATCTCCGTGTAAACAGGGCCTCAGGCTGGTGCTCGTGGTCAGATCATGGATGCCCAGTCAATAAATCTGCTGCAACTGTGATACGCTCTTATAGCAGCATGGACAAAAGTCCCTGAATAATATTTCCCTGACCTTGTAGAATTTGTTCCACAAAGAACTAAAGCAGTTCTTAGGACAAAAGGGGGTCATATAGTGTATATCTCATGGATTAAGCAGGTATAACGTCAAACACAGATAAACAGGTTGAGAAAGTAAGTGAAGTGTGCAACAACTTTCTACATTTCACACAAATGTGTTTGTTGAAAGTCTTGAGTTCCTAAATTCAGCTCTCGCTTTCGAAAATCAAGGGCATCATAAGCTCCTGAGTCCTTGTTTTACCCTCTCAGTGGGGAACAGGAGAATGCATCCTTCACTACAGATTATATTCCACAGGCACTAGACAGATATGTTGAATGTTGATGATTTAACTCCCCTGTCTTCACTGTTGGGACTCAGACAACTGAGACACTCACTTTATCCACAAGAAGAGCGTGCAGAAAACATTTTCTCCTTCACTTTTTCCGGGATTGCCTGAATTTTCCCAAGGCAACATGAAAGTTCAACCGGTCTATCTTGAAATCAGTTATCCCTGCCCATCTGCTGCTGCTGGCAGGTTTAAAGCAAACAATCAAACCCGTCGTGATTGTTTGTAAAACCTGTGAAACCGTGTGCCGCGAAGAGCCGGATGATTTCAGAGAACGGCAGAGCTTCATCCAGAGGGGGCGGAATTAATCAGATGTTTCACACAGACGGAGAATCAAACAGTCCTGCACTCGTCAGATCGCCCATCTTGTTGTACTCGTATTGTGATTTATTTTCCACTATTTAATCTGTTTGCTCTTTGCCAGACCAGAGAGGCAATAGCTCCTGAACAACAACACGGATATTAAAGTCAGAGAAGTGAGAAGAGGTGTGATTTTTCTTTTAGAAGGGGCCAAATTTTATACAATCAGATGAAAGATACAAGGTAATAGTCAACAATTTTCTTGAGGTGGGACAGCATACAGTGAAATTCATCTATGTGAGTTTAGATTTCTCAACTTGAGTGAAAAATTACTGCTTTTGTAGAAAGTTTATGACTTCATTAATACACAAACACAAGAGCTAAACAGGAGAAAAATACAAGAACTTTCTGTGAAGCTGTCAAGGGAGAAACTTTGAGCATTTCTTGCTTGAACTGTCAATATATTTACCAGTCAATAAACAAGACTGAGTTGGAGCTACCAGGTCAAGTAGTTATAAGACATGGCAAGGTGTACAAGTGGAGGGGCTTAAGCAATTTTAATGGCAATATGGCTAGTTTTATTTTCTATCTGTACATGTTTTTACAAGATTTGAGGTCATAGTGACTTTACCTGAGAACTCAAAATTGTAAGCAGTTTATATGTGAGTCAGAATTAATATGTGTGCAAAGTTTTAGGAAAATCCATGTAAGTATTCATAAATTAATATACTCACAAGCAAGGAATGAACATGAAGTACACAACCCTTGACCTTTGAACTCTGAAATCATACTTTGGTTGTTGTGTTGTATAAATTCAGATACCTTTAATGTGTCATAAAGTATTTCTTAGGCTTTAGATATAGAAAAATTAGAAATCAGAGCAATTATCAAACACAGTGTTTGCTTGTTTTTCACCAACAAACTGATCTCCACTTCTTATCAGTGTAAATGTCAGTTCTGTCTGTTTTATTCCTTGTTTTGATGTCCGATTTTTTCTCCATAATTAAACTTAGCTGTTGCAATTTCACTTAAGTCCCTTTGTGGTGTCCAATCAGTGAACAATAATCAGTATGGAGGTATGGCTGTCTGTAAACTGACTTTTGTGAAGTCCAGTCTGTGGTATCCTCGCTCTTCAGTCCACAGATGACTGTTCTCTGTCCTTGATTCTCTGTTTTAGAGACTCAACATGCCCAAGAAACAAATTCTGTTTCAGAAGAGGGCCAAGATTAGAGAACTAATATTTTAACTGACTCAGCATGTATGGAGTATTTTCTTTGGAGTTACCATTGCTGTCATAGAGCAGTTGCTGTTGTCGTTGCCGCAGTGCCTCTTGGTGCATATAAAGCAAACATCATGGCTGAAGCAGCATCACTGTGTACTCTTTATTTTTTTTAACCAAGCATCCTAAGTCAGCTGAACCCCAGTTAATTAAGTTGAACTGCAGTAGCCCATGAGCACACTGTTCACAATGAAGGGCGTCAGGGCAACAACAAGTACTGGAATACTACCATCCCAGTAGAAACTGGTGTAGTAAATGACGATGTCTTTGGGTGGGATGGTTGTTAAATTGGGCGCAGAATGAGTAACAAGAGTGAGAAGAAAAGAGTCTCAATATGCCCTGATCCTCTTATGACTGCATTTCTGAAGAAGAGGGTCAAAAACCATACCATGCGGAGGTTTTTTTGGGGAAAAAAAGGAGTGAATTTCAACATGTTTGAGTGAAGATAAGACATCATTTCAAGAAAAGTAGCTTCAACCATTTTATCTCATCTTCTAATGTCCATGCTGTGATGAAACTGAATCTCTTCTCCTCTTCTTCTCCCTCCTCCATTGGCAGCCTTGCCTCTGTAAGATGTGATATAATGCAGTTATCACCATGGAGATGGACCCTCTCTGGACAATGTCAAGAGCCTCCATCTCTCTCTCTCTCTCTCTCTTTCTCTTTCTCTCATTCTCCATCTGTAGATGTGATTCCAGGCTTCAGAGCTGCTGAGAGCCAAAGCAGATGCACGGCTGCCAGACGCCCACACCAGAATTTTAAAAAGTCAAATTCAAGGGCAGGATTTTCAGCAGTAAATAAAAGAGAAAGTGTGAATGCTAAATGGCACAGCTTACATAAACATTAGCTCAGCATCTTTGTGTTTCCTGTAAGGCTTTTGATAAGAGGAGAATTATATAAACGAGAAAGAAAGAGCTCTACTTAAAGTAAAGCAGCAGTGTGCAACCTTTGTAAATTAAACTACAAAGCTGTTTCAGGCTGTTACTCAAGCTTATCAAGTCTGGAGACATTGCTCCTGAGAGAAGGGAGGCTCAAACAAGTAATGAACACAAACACAACAGAGTTAATCCAACTGGGCCAATGTACACTTCATAGAAGACATACTGTAGACTGATATTAACTTTAAAAGAATTCACTTGAGTTGGACCCCTGTTAAAGTAGAAAATATGTATTTATGTTCCTTTTGTAGAGGAATGATGCTGTGAGATGCTCTGGAGACTGTGTTTTAAAGTCTAAGTGAAGAATTTTAGTCATTTTAATCCAAACAGCAGGGACATTCAGCCTTATTCATACAGCAGACAAAGAGCTTTTTCTTTCCTTTGTTGTTTGTTCTGCAATAACTGGGTTTGGGACTTGTTGCTTGTACTTGTTCTTGGCTGTAATTTTACTCAAGGATATACAGTGTTCACTCATTCAAACAGTCTGTATTTTAGAGAAAATTATATCACTTTACTGACCTACAGTCAGGCCTGCCCACAAAACTGAACTCTGAAAGGACTTGTAAGACCAATATTTTGGAAATACAGTTAGCCTGCCACACCAGATGATCCATTTAATATATTTCACCTGTCCATATTGGAAAGAGCCCATAGAAAGTGTTTGGGAATGGGCAGAACCTTTCAAAAGCAGTACAGCAGGTGATTGAACGATCGTTCTGTCAATCACATTAATTACGGGCCAATCAGGTAATGCAGTAGGTGGGTGTTACTGCTGAACTGTAAAGGACAGAACGTGAGCCACTTCGTAGAACAAACTCTAAACAGAACAGAAGTGGAGTGAAAATATCCTTTCTTTTTAGGAGTTTGTAGTGTTGTAATTTGTTTCTCTTTTAATAAAAAAAAGCAGATCTGATAAAAATGCTACTGAAACTGTTAGCATTTATGTTGTTCTCTCCTTCCTACTGTTGTCTTCCTGCTTGTGAAAGTGCTTTAACTCACAAAAAAGTATTTCTTTGTAGTAAAAAATGTTCAGTGGCTGCCGCCAACTATATGAATGAGATATGCACCTGATTTTCTTAATGAGAATATGCTGACAAAGATTTTGTCTGTGATGAGGGCCAAATACACTCCCCAGCCAAAAAAAAAGTCGGCACCTGGATTTAACTAAGCAAATAGGTACGAGCCTCATATTGGATAATTACTGCATGGGCGATTATCTTTCAGCTGGCAACAAGTTATTGAACTCCAGCTGATGCAGTGAGCAGCTTCTCATTTCTTAACCAACCATGTCTAAAGACACATCCTGTGGTCGTGGAAAAGATGTTAGTCTGTTTAAGAAGGGTCAAATCATTGGCATGCATCAAGCAGAGAAAACATCTAAGGAGATTACAGAAACTACTAAAATTGGGTTGAGAACTGTCCAATGCATTATTAAAAACTGGAAGGAAAGCATTTTGAGGAAGAAATATGGTCGGGAAAAAATCCTGAATGATCATGATCGGTGATCACTTAAATATTTGGCCAAATTAAATGGAAGAAAAACAACAGTAGAACTCAGGGGTATGTTTAATAGTGAAAGTAAGAGCATTTCCACATGCACAGTGTGAAGGGAACTCAAGGGATTGGGACTGAACAGCTGTGTAGCCTTAAGAAAACCACTAATCAGTAAGGCTAACTGGAAAAAATGGCTTCATTTTGCTAGGGAGCATAAAGATTGGACTCTGGAGGACTGGAAGAAGGTCATGTGGTCTGATGAGTCCAGATTTACCCTGTTCCAGAGTGATGGGTGCATCAGGGTAAGAAGAGAGGCAGGTGAAGTGATGCACCCATCATGCCTAGTGCCTACTGTACAAGCCTGTGGGGGCAGTGCTATGATCTGGGGCTGCTGCAGTTGGTCAGGTCTAGGTTCAGCAACATTATGGCCCAAAGAATGAGGTCAGCTGACTACCTGAACATACTGAATGACCAGGTTATTCCATCAATGGATTTTTTCTTCACTAATGGCACGGGCATATTCCAATATGACAATGCCAGGATTCTTCGGGCTCAAATTGTGAAAGAGTGGTTCAGGGAGCATGAGACATCATTTTCACACATGGATTGGCCACCACAGAGTCCAGACCTTAACCCCATTAAGAGTCTTTGGGATGTGCTGGAGGAGGCTTTGTGCAGTGGTCAGACTCTCCCATCATCAATACAAGATCTTGGTGAAAAATTAATGAAACACTGGATGGAAATAAATCTTGTGACATTACAGAAACTTATTGAAACAATGTCACAGCGAATGTGTGCTGTAATCAAAGCTAAAGGTGGTCTAACAAAGTATTAGAGTGTGTGACCTTTTTTTTTTGATGGTGACTTTTTTTGGCCAGGCAGTGCAAATGAGAAAAGTGGCTCCACGGTGTGAGAAATACTCTGTTAATATTTCAGTTTGTCCCTGTATGAGAATACAACAGTCCTTCACTCCTCCTCTGCTATAAACAAGCACTGCTGTCTGTCACTCTTCCTCCTTCGTGGAGGAGCAGAGAATTTATTCTCCTGCTGCCGTCAGAGAGACTCTGGATTTCTTTGTTCTTTTTATTCCAAATGAACCCAAAATCGAGTTGTGCAAGCATTCTTTCCTCCTGCTCTCTATAGAGAAAGTACAACCCTGTGTTTCAAAAGACAAAAGGCAGAGAAAATAGCTGGTAACCGCTAATGTGGTTTGTAACAGTGAGACCAAAGGTAAAGTGGGCCGTAGAGTTGGAGATGCCCCTCTCCTCAACCATGCATGTGTGGGCAGCTCTAGACATGTGAATGTAGAGAGAGGAGGACAGAGTGAACCAGGAAGACTCATTCAGAATGAGTTTTTTAACATCATAGATTGTAAAAGAATTGGACAAGGCCATGTGATGTTTGCTGTTTGAATATAATAGGAGCCTTTGGGACACTGCTGATGCTCTCTAATGGACGCTCATACTGCAGATCATCTCAACTGAACTTTAGCTCCATCTAGGTGGGACTTCAGGTGTTGAGGTGGGACTTCAGGCTGTCTGAACAATAACAAGTCTGCGTTTCCAAAACCAGAGATCCTCAATAAATCCTTCTTTAACCCTTTCATGCGCAGTGTCCACTACACTTCCAGATATTTGGAATACACTTTAGACCCTCTAGGTTGCAGTACCATGTCCTCCTATCAGGTGGTAAACACCCAAACCCAAAAATATTATCTTTGCATATTTTTGTCATATGGAGATATTGCATCACGAATCCAAAATGACTGACAAAGTGCAAATTGCACCACGCCCTTCTGGAATAAGTGTTAAATCCTCCTATTATCAAAGAATCAGACAGGTTAAAAAATATATATATTCAAATTTAATAATATATAAGGAAGAACTTTATGCAGATTTTAAGGATGCTTCTCTTGTATTTTTTTTCTGTGACCAAAAATTAATCTGTCCACTACAGTGGACATTATGCACTAAAAGGTAAGTTCTAGGTATTAAGCCTGCATTCAGATTTCATCTAATTGTGCATTTTCTATTTAAAATTTTGGTGTAGTTCACAAGTGAGTAGTTTGATTAAACAGTAATAATACATATACTACACATTTAGATTTTTATTGTATTTACTTTTAGTAAATGTTTGTAAAAGACAAGTGTTTGTGGATCTTTATTAAGTTCCATCAAATTATTATTTTTACCGCTGATGCATGGTGTCCACTGTAGTGGACAGATGCATAACTCCCTCAAGATATAACACTGAAAAAAAATGACGATGATTTTAAACTTGTTTGAAAGTAAAAACAAACATTTTTAAAAAAGTATTCCTTTGTGATTTCATAATTCTTGCATGAAAGGGTTAAATAAAAACAGGCATGATATAGAAAAAAAAGATGTAACATAGATCTATTACATATTTAGACTGAAGTTATCTTTGAACCAGGCTGTAAAGATGTGTATTAAGGCCATAAAAACACATTTCCCTTGCAGTACTACGGGTTTTGTCCCTTCTGCTTGGTTTACATGTACATCATTTGGAATAACGATCGGCGTAAACCACTCCTCTCATTCAGTATGAGCTCTTTCAGTCAGAATTTTCCAACTGACATGTTTACATGAAAATGTTTTTAATCTGATCAATGTTTGTTCTGCTTACTTGTGACCATGTAAACATGGCTTATGCTGCAAAGATTTCAAGCAGTTCTGAAGGCAAAAGGGGGTCCATCTCGGTATTAGCAAGGTGTGTCTAATAAAGTGGCCAGTGGGTCTTATTGTATGGAACAACAAGGCGTAGCTAGCCCATTATACCGGCCATTGCTAATCATACATTTAACTCATACTACTTAACTTTTTGTCACCCTTTGGGGAGCAAGACTCACAGAAAGTCTTGCTGGTGATTGGCTGAAAAGTGACTTGATTAAGTTTCATTGAGACAATAATACAGGCGTGTTTAAAATCAGAATATAACATTATTAAAAGGTGATACATCTGTAACAATTGAAGCAGCACTGATTCTTTAGATTTCTCTTAAGTTTGGTCCATGTTGTTTATCTGTCCCATCTTTTATTGTATTCTGACTCTCTTCTGAGCTGGTGTGATTGGTCCAGCTTCTTTTTATAGTCTACTGTAATAAAGTGCTATTAAATTAAATTAAAGTCTATTAATGGTACCATGTGAGATAATAGAGCTGAGGCGGAGGGTTTAAACATCTGTGAGCATGTTCTCGTCGCTCGGGGAGAACAGAGATGGAGACAGAGATTGAAAGAGAGAGGAGAATGAGAAGGAAATAAGGTCCAGTGCGTCCTAGAATAGAAAAAGAAAATCCATTTATTCTGAGAGGCCTGTGGGGCCCGAGGTAGCAGGAGTCCACTGTTACTCTATACACACACACTAGCACACACTGATACCTCTCATCCTACTGGAGAAAATGAATTCTTTTCCTCTTTTTCCTCTTCCCCCCTCCTTTACCTTTTTGCCTCTGTCAGCGCTACCACCATAACTCCAACCAGGGCACAAATCCCATCATGCACACACACACACACGCACACACACACACTCATGCGGAGAGTCACTCACCTGGTCACCTGCCTGAGGGGCTGTGATGCTGTTTCACTCTTTGCAGGGGTCTCTGTTTCCTGTCCACGCGGCCGCAGAGAATAGGAGGCCATCAATAATCCTGCTGAGAGGTGAAAAAAGGAGAGAGGAGAGGAGAGGAGAGGAGGAACAAGGGTAGGAAAGGATAAATGTAAAGGGAATTCAGAACAAGGCTGCAGAAGCTGAGGAGGGTCAGTGGAGGTAAAAGAATAAAGGGAAATGGAGTTTGGAAGGAAAGGAAGTGAGGAGAGGAACCTGACAAAAGGGTGAGGATAAGGGGAGTCGGGGGGTGAAATCTGATAAACAAGAAAACAAGGAGAGGATAGGAGGGAAATAGTGTGCAACCATGCTGAGGGAAGAAGAAAAAACTAGTTATGAAGAAAGTGGAGGAAGGGAAATGAGGGAAGGAAATATAAGCAAAGAAGAAAACATCAGAACATGGGAGGAAGAAGAAAATGGAGAGAGGAATGGCAGCAAAAGATGGGTGAATAGGGAGTGTACAAAGTCCAGAGGTCATTATCAAAAGCTTAATGTTATATCAAATTAAATGAAGCCTCAAATCACATGTTTGTCAATGGATAAGTTATCATAGTTGATTAAAAAACAAACCAAACCAACTCAGTAATAATGCTGTTTTAGTGCATCATTTCTTAAAGTGTATAATTTGACTTACAAAGAGACACACAGCTTCACATAAAGTGAATAGAAGCTGACTAGCATTTATCAGAAAGTGTATTAAACGTACAAAACTTTTAGACAGACTCGAACCCCATTCACACTTGCTGAAATTAATGCACTTCACATGGTATGCGTGAATGCACACAGCCGAGTTTTCACTCAGACTTTATAAGGGTAATTTAGTGAACCAAGCAAGGGCAAGAGTAGAGGGGTGTCATACCTGTCAAGTTTTGGATTTGAAAATAAAGAAAGTTTTCCGGCACCCGTTGCGAGCCGTCCCACCAACCCAACCAAGCTCCAGTATCCCTTACATTTTAAGACAGGTGTACCAGAAATCTAAAATAACCATTTTGTTTTTCTTGATTTGTTCCCACTGTTGGCACTAACCTCGCGACAGCTGCCACTTAGGCTGCTGCAGGTGGCAGTTCTCACTAGGCTTTTTCTTCTTCTTTGGTTTTGCAGCGGTTGGCATCCATCATTTTGGTGCATTACCGACCCATTCTCACCAGGCTAGTGACAGACATAGACATATTATATTGTTACATATTATAGTATATACGTATATTATGTCTATGGTGACAGAGTTCATTTTGGAGAGGCCGAGGAATGTTTTCTTTATTATTATATTATAATATGGGAGATTTACAGGAGAATACTAATACAGGAGGACCACTACCACTCAAATCTGCTTTACAACACAGGTGACATCTACACATTCACACTCATGCTCTCAGTCGCTCACTGATGGTTGGAGTTTTTATGTAGGTTGTCCATCAGCATCATCTAACACATTCATGCCCTTTCATGCACATTTACACGCCACTGATGCAGCAGTGGGAGCAACTTGAGGTTAAGTGTCTTGCCCAAGGACACATTGTCATGTGTCGCCTGGAGCTGGGCTTAAACCTGCAACTTTCCGATTACCAACCAAGTGCACTATCAGACTGCGACACCCCAAGCACAAATCAGGAAAATGAAGACTGGACAGGATGGATTAAAAACAACCGCTGTGGTTGGAGAAGAATGATCAATGACAGCTGACACTTATTAACAATACTGAGGCATCATGGACTTAGTCTAGTCTTTATTACCAATCACAGGTTTAGGGTTCAAGCCCAGCTCTGGCTTTCACATCTCAATGAGTCCTTGAGCAAGACACTTAACCCCATGTGGCTCAAACTGCAGTGTGCTGCTGTGTGTATGATTGGTTTGAAGCGGTGATACTAATGGACAACTTATCAGACACTGAGAACCATCAGTGAGTACATGTGAGAGGGAGTGGGTAGATGTGACTTGTGGGGTCAAAGGGCTCAAGTCCATATACAACTTTAGTGAACGGTGGATGATGCCACAGTGTTAGTTTCCCTTGGTTCTCCAGGCTCAACCAAATGTAAACCAATCACTTGTAAGCCATCTGAAGAATAATGTTCTGCTCTTAAAGGCTAGACCACGAGAAGCCCCCCTCCCCTGACTCTTCTTATTTTTAGTAAAGTAGGAGAGCACGTCTTCATCACAGGAAATAAATGAGGAGACAAAAGTTAAATGTCAAATCTCTCGCCCTCTTTCTCATTACGCTCCATGCTGAGCTGATTCTGTCCTCCCCATTTCACCTTAAATCCTCCTCTACCTGCCCCCCCAGCTCTGTCTGCCTCTTTCACCCAAACTAAATCTTCCTCCTCTTCTTCCTCCTTCCATCTGTCCCCAATGTCCCTGTCAACCTATTTCCTTCTCCTCTAATCCCCCAACCTTTAAACCACCTCTAAACCTTCCTCCAAAGTCCAGAAATACCTTCTGTTCTCCTCTACCTGCTGAAATATCACCTGTCAACATTAATATTACCTGAACCTGAAAGTCACTCCTGAAAAGTCATGCTTATGAAAAGTACATGTTTGATGTATATTCCACACGTCCTTAGCTTCATGCTAATCGAAGAGTTTCACAATTGTGTATGGCTTGTGTTGACTACTTGTAAATCACTCTTACATTGACATCCTTTTTTCTTTTTGTCTATCAGGGCCTTTATGTCAATCTGCCACTTTACATTATATGACTCCACTCAACGTGAAAGATTAAAAAAGGAAATGCCAACAGTGCATGTCCCCGATTTGAGTCCAGATGTGCATCAGTTGATAAATGCCCTCCGCCTATCTTCACCATAGGCACAGAAGATACACCGCTGACAGATCAAGATGAATTTATATATTATAAAAAAATGATGCCAACCCAAAAACAGATAAAGAGAAAGACATAAAGTTGGCCTTATGCCCTCTGTCTTACAGCTACAGCTCCATCAGCTCAAGGCCTTTGCACATTGATTGGTTTTATTGCTTTGCATTTTCTCATGTATCTTTTCTTTTAAATTTTATCAGTCATCTTAATTTTATCACTTCTTTTACTTTAGCTTCTCTGGAGTGCATTAGTCTCTAAACCCTCTTGACATCCTACCTACTATCATTACAATTATAGTGGAATACTACTTAGTAGGTGGACCTCTGCTGAGTGTTTATTTGCTGGGTAGTTGTAAGAAAATGATTATCATTGTTTGTGTATGTGTATGTATGCATGTGCGTATATGTGTATATATGTGTATGTGTATATGTATGTATGCATATGTTTTTTCTTAATGTTAAACACTTTGAGCTGCAATCTCATTTGTATGAACTGTGCTATTAAAATAAATTTTGATTGATTGATTGATTGATTGATTGAGGGTCCTGAGCATCAAGTGCAGGTGTCTTCTCAAACTTCTGGATGCAATCATTTTTATGCCCAGTGCTCATGCTGTTTCAGTAGCAAAATATCATGCACTCCTGTTTGCACCAGGTGTGTGTTTGTCTGAAAATGAGGAGTGGTCAGGCACAAAGATGTTGTTAACTTACTTAAGGATGCAGAAAATGACCTCCTCATACTTGGTCTAAAGTCTAAAGTCTGTGGCGCAGAGTGTTTCTGCTATTTTGAGGACACATTATAGATTGGTACACATCCGCGAGTTCAAAACACACTCTGCTGACCTTGTTTCTCTAACATTGGAAGAACAACAGCACACCTATATGTTAAATATCAGAGCGCTGACTGAGTTCAGTGAAAAGTTTGTAGAGAGCTGAGAGATGGTGTGACTTTTTGCAATGCTCCTCCTTTCAATGTTTGTACACACACTACTGAATCTCACTGATAATTATGCTCACAAATAATTAAATAGGCTGTCCTGTGTGTTTAGACAACGGGGGGTAAAGCCAAGGATTACTTTAGGAAAAATGAGACAATAAACTGATGTACAGTAAACAGGTCTATCATAAACATTAGTAAGTGTGATCTTGTTGGTTTTACCCTGAAATGTTCATGGTTCACACTCATGTTGAAGTGCATGACTTGTTTTTTTGATTGCTCCTTATGCTTCAGATGATTCAGTGAAACAAAGGTGCTTTAATCTGAGTTGTGGCGCAATGAAAGGAAAGGAATTAACTTATCCAGCTGAAATTCATACCAAACAACTAAACCTGCCATGTAAATAGCAAAACGTCAGCAACCCAGTGCGCTGATTTAAAACAAATTAGAGTTGACACTCAGATTGGTTTGATCTGAGTTACTCGTAAAACACACTCGTGTAATCAATGCACATAGCCTGTCCTCTTTGGACCCTGTGCCTACCTTTGCCAGCCTCATCAAAAAGGGCGCCTGTTTGATTCCCATGTCAACCAGACCAAAAACATGCTCATTAGGTTAATTGGCGACTCTAAATTGCCCTTATGTATGAGTGTAACTTTGACTGGTTGTCTGTCTCTCTATGTGGCCCTGCGATTGCCGAGTGACCGGTGCAGGGTGTACCCCACCTCTTGCCCAATGTCAGCTGCAATAGGCCCCGGCCCCCCGCGACCCCAAAAGGGATTAAGGGTATGGATGGATGGATGGTGAAAAGAGAGGGAGGCCTGGTGAGTGTCTCTTTGTTCTGGTTCAGAAACTTGCCCATGACTCTCTGATGCTGCATTATGGGGATTTGAATTTTACTTGCTTGTATTTTAAGGTGGTCAGTGAAACCTGTTAGTTTTCATTTGTGGCAGAGACCTCCCCCGGCCAACCCTCTATAGATCCAACCTAAGCACATGGGGATAAAGATGGCATGGTTTTTATTTACAGCACAACTTCTGGGTTTTGAATTTCAGTATTTAGTGCTTTATAAAAAGGTTTCTCCACCCTGACTAACATGTAGAAATCTGTCTTACAACATACTACATTAAAAATAAGTAACCATTACAAATCTTTAATCTGAGCTCCCTGCTTCCATTTAAAGACAAAGCTTTCAGTATGTCACCGCTGTCGGCTGACTGTAACTCTCTGACTGAAACAATGAATGTTACAATGTGCATTAACTTCATCCTTCAATCATGTTTATAGGCCTACATGTTTTAAAGCCCCTTTAGGCCCACCCTTTTACTGCTGACCATACTAAAAGTCCAGTTTGCCCCCGACCACAGACGAACACAGTGTGACCACAGCTTGAGACTGATCATTTCATTTCTTTTTGGTCCCCTCTGGCTCCTGTTGCTGATGGAATCCTTTTGAAGGGCACTTTGGGAATAATTGCTAGTCTGAAAAGAGAACTTTGAAACAATAAATGGAGTCCATCCCATCCTTGAAGTTCTAAAAACTGTCTTTCCACAGTTAGTCTGAGTCAGTTTCAGTGTCTTCACCATGCCATAAATATTGTATAAACCTAACTAGGACTTTTTGCACGGTTTTACTGCATATTTCTAACATTTTGATAATTGGAGGTTTTATTACTGTGTCAAGGTTCTTATTGTTGCTTTGTCTGGGACAGGTGTGTTACAACTTTTCACTGAGGGCTACATCCCGATAAATACATACATTATAGATGAGCATAAGACCTGCTAACCTTGCAGCAGCAGTTGGAGCTGCCTGATTTGATATCTGAAATCAGTCAGATCGATCTTGGATCAAACAAGCTCCAATCTACAACGATTGTGGGCAGCCCAAAGTGGCACAGCTCAATCAGCGTCCTTTAAAGCAGGAAGAGTCAGGAGCTATAAGTGAGATGACAGCAAGAAGAGACTTCTTCCACAGAGATCTGGACCACATTTCTTTATTAAATGAAGAACAAATAACATAGAAAGCATTTGACGATTGAAATGATATTCATGCTCCACTTCCCACGTGTTTGTGAGAGTTTGTTCTATGAAGTGGCCTCATTTTGTGTTATATATTCACTTCCTAAATTCTACTCAATTAACTGTCTTTATTATTTTTTCATTGTACTTTAAGTGTTATATATGTCATGTGTATTTGTATGTGATGCTGTTGTGATTGTAAGTAACTTTGTTCACCGTGCTGCTGCCTATTTTGGCCAAGACACTCTTGAAAGAGATTTTTAATGTCAATGAGTTTCTTTTCCTGGTTACATAAAGGTTATATAAAATAAATAAAATAAATTTGGCCCGTAATGATTGTTCAATCACCTGCAAGGTCTGCTTTTGAAAGGTTCTGCCCATTCCCAAACACTGTCCATGGGCTATTGCTCTCATGGACTAGTGAAATATAATGAATTGTCCATCTGGTGTGTCAGGTTAGGTACCTGCGGCAGGCACAGATGGGCAGGTTCGAGACATTCCCTTTACAGGTGATTGTTTGTGGTGCCATACTGATGAGGAGCGCTGCCTTGAATCCAAATTATTCACCCTAGATGTTTTAAGAAGTCTTACAGTACTTCAGACTGTTAGACACTTCTCTGCTCTCAGCTTTCACTGCTTTCTCTTGATGTGCTTTGCTCATGACACTGGCTGTAATGGGAAAAATAACCAAGTCTTCAGATAAATAAGGAGCTTTGAATATCTAGAAACAGGATGGTAGCCCTGTGCGTGAAATTTTATTTATAGGCTGATTTGTAATTTGATGCACATCTTTGTTATGCAGGCTCTGTTATTGAATCAATTTGCTTATTCACATCTGCGTAAAATATTTCATCCTGTGTGAGATGAACAGACAGACAGCTTTGCATGTTGGATAGTGAAAAGGGAAGTTCAGGCAGAGAACGTTAAAACATTTGCACCACACTGCTAAAACTGTAGAAGATGTGTTCCAGGAGTCTGTTTTAATGGGGTAATAATCACCACTGTTGCCACTACCACAGCTTAAGACCACAGGGGGATGAAGGGAAAAGTTTTCTGGGACCCTACATGGGTACGGGCCCATGAAGGTTAGTATAGACATGGTCCTTTCTAATTTAACAATTTAACATGACTTCCAGTTTCAAAGTGTAAACCTTCTTCTCCTGAAATAGTGCAATCCATAATTTTGTCATATTAATGGTATGGATTGTACTTCTGAATTTAGCAGTTAGCACAGTTATGTTAAGTTTGTAACATAGACCTGCAACATGATATTTTCCTCCCAGAGGATTATGGCTCCCAGCATTAATGCTTCTTATCCAACACTCACATGTTGATATTATTACTGTCAGGTTTCTTAAATTTTTTGCATATAATTTTTGTTTTTGTTAATCCTTTTCGTAAGTAAATTGAAAGTTAGAGAGAGACAGTATGGGATGTAGAGGAACTACAGGCCACATCTAAATGCTGAAAGTTTCAGAATTTCTCTGATAATTCCCTACTGCTGACAGACATGAGCCTACTTGGACTTTACAAGGATAAAATACCATAATTTCTTATTTATGACATGCATTTTTTTGCTCTGAAATAAGGTCTAATTTTCGGGTGCGTATTATACACAAGCAAAAGCAAAAAACATTTTGTCCCCCAACATCGCAATCACAACACATCTGAGACAAAAAGCTGAAATATTCTCTCTCGCTGCAAAACATTACCGCCAAACTTGTGTAATTCTTATTAAACTGACTGTTAAACTATTCTAATCCAATATTTTGGGTCTAAATGAGTTTACCGTTGTGTAATGATCGTGCAGTTCTCAAGTGTTACGGTACCACTCGTGTAAACACAGGGCGCTGCCATCTTGTGAGCAAGAGGACCAAAATAGCTGTGCTGTGATTGGTCAAAGACATCGGCATGTTGATAGCTTTTCTCTGATAGGTCAGTACATTATAACTGAGCATGCTTGGGCAGAAATTTAGTAACTGCACATGCTTGAAGCAAAAGGTGTTTCTGCATCTGGTTGAGAGAGAAAATCGTGTACGGTATTTGTTGTGAAAATACTGAAATTTCATTTATTAAAACTTTGAATAAAGGTAATTTTTTGAGTTGTCTGAGAGGGTAAGGTTTGGGCAAAATGTGGGTGCGTGTTATATTTGAATACAGCGTTTTTCCTGGAAAAAACATGAAAAAATGGGGTGCGTATTATAAACGAGGGCGTGTTGTATTCAAGAAGTTACGGTACTAGGGGGGCACGAGGAAATTATCTGGGTAGAGCACAAGTTAAAAACTTGGCTGTTTGCGTTCACGCCTGGGTAAAGTTCAGATAATTTCAGGCTATTTTTTGCAAGTGTGAATTGGGCTTGACTTGTGCCAATCTCAGCCATTATTCAATGAGGAGATGCTGCTGAAATGGAGGATTGTCTGGCTGGAGTAGCCCGGTAACAGTAGATGTAAAAAGCAACACTTGAAGAATTTATTGTTACCTCTATTTTGACAGGATAATGTTACAATAACGTTAATTCTAACCTGAATGTAACCGTCAAATTTCTTGAGTTGTAGTTTTCTATGGTTATATGTACTAGATTCTTCCCTGTTAAGGTACCTCAGATACTCAGTCACCCGCGTGTGGTTTCCAGGTGACTCGCTGGCTGGCAGCTTTTCTCCCACTGCTCCATCTTTCCACTTCAGCTGACCTGTGCGTCTTTATTCTGTGATTGGACAATGTTAACTACTGAGGCGCTGCTCTCATCTGATTATCTCATGATTACTTGTTAATTAAAAAGAATTGCATAATTAACTGGAGTTGCATGTGCGGTCTCAGAAGTGCAATAAAAGTCATCACAGGAGAAGTCATCAGCAGCTCCATGCAGAGGGAGTAAATAGGTGAGAAACAGCTCGTATCTCACTCTGGGCCCTCAGGGCAGCCAGTATTTACTGTGAGGGCCCCTGGTGAGCCATTTCTGTGGCACTAGAGGTTTGAACAATGCCCCTCTCAATATATTTGGTCAATGAATGGACCAGTGATTGTGTGATGAAGGAGACTGTAAGTGACTTACACAGGAAGTAAATTTTAGAGCCAAAAGAGGACGATTAAATTTAGGAATAAGAGAGCGATATATCTTAGTCTCATGAGGAATGATTGAGGCCTCTTAAAAACTGCAGATTTGTGTGTTTTATTATCCCGTCAAATCACAGCTCTGCTGCAGTAATTTACCCTGTGAGTGAAAGGGTTGTCAAAGTTTATTACACACACTCACATTCATACACGCCTCTGCTGAATACCACAGGACTTAAAAAGAGGTAACCCAGCAAACAAACTCTACACAGGTATTTTGTCATCTTTCATTTTTATAATGAGGGTTTATAAGAGTATTAGAGAGAAGTTTTTAACAAGGACTGTCAGCATTAACATAATGATGTTAAAGTTTAGGAGGGATGCAGCTCCTCTTTTGAATCACAATGTTCATGTGCTGCAGCTTGATGCTACTTAAAGTAGCATCTTCTGCTTTCACAGTGATGGAAAAAAGGGCACCACCGCTTCTTCAAATGACTCATACCACTTTAAAATCTATTAGACAGCTAATGACAAAAACAAACAAGCAAGCATACAAACACAAAATCTGCAATTTCTTTTTTTCTGCAGGTAAGATACCAATGTTAAGTTATTCTCTTTAACCATTTTACTGTCTTTCAAATTAAAAGCAAGTCTTGAATCAAACAGAAATTCAACTGTCACTGGCACAGTTTTTCTCAAAAACTGGGGTACACTGACAACTGAACTGAGCACAATACACCGAGAAAGGGCGCGACTTGTCTGACTGGGGGCGTGGCTAAAAATGTGACCTGGCATTTGTTGGGCTCTGATTGGCCACCACAGGTGCCAGTCCACATTCCTTAATTGTGATTGGTAATGTACCTTGTCAGAGGAAGGATTTATATTAAATCTCTCTGGGCTATACTTCAATAGGCTGTTAATAATTTTCTTTGTATTTCACTGTGTAATATTATCTATCTATCTATCTATAGATGTAGGTATCTATCTGTCTATCAATCTATCGATCTATTTATCGATCTAGATATCTTTTATTATGTCTCTTTCTTTCTTTCTTTCTTTCTTTCTTTCTGTCTATCTAGTTGTTATCTTATTTTCTGGTTTAAAGATAATTTTCATTAAAAAAGGAAGACAACCTGTTAAATTTGCCTTCACCTTACCTCACTGGCATTTGTCTGTCTGTTTGTCTGTCTGTAAGTCTCAGAGCAAGATAACATGAACAGTTAACTATGGATTTCGATGAATTTTCAGTGAATGTTGGTCTTAACACAAGGAAGAAATAATAACATTTTCTGAATATGGATGCTGATGCAGGAATTTCCTAAATGATTTGGTAACATTGCGAGACTTAGACAGTTTTCCACATTTTTACTAAATACTCTGCTAACACTGTCAGAACAGCCTTGGCATAGGTTTGTACTCTTTGCTTTTCTGGTTGTTTATTGTGTTTTATTATCCTAAATTTCACCTGTTTTGTAAATAGTAAAATGTAAATTTTTATTTGAGTCCTTAATTCAAACAGAATTACAGGCATGGGGAGTTAATGGAGGTTATGGTGCATCTCCTCACATCATCTTCTGCCATTGTCTCGACTGAGGGCCTCCTAATGGTGATATGTTTTTACAGTGTGTGCATTTAAAACTGTGGATAAACAGCAATTAAAACTGAGCAAGTTATTGTGATTTCCTCAATAGTTTGACAAACTTACCATGAACTATAAAACACAGGAGAGACTTAGTTTGGATTAGAGAGGTAGACGGACTACACAGGAGGAGCCACTACATCCTGGACCTACTGACACATTGGAGACGAGGAGGAATTAGGTCAGGGCGCAAATGTAGAAGGTAATAGATGGCTACAGAGGAGATTTATGTGCGACACCCTCTCTCTAGAGAGAAATAGAGAGGGAGAGACAGAGAGAGAAAGAGAGATGGGAGGTTGGTATTGGAACTAAATCAGACTGTCAGTTGGTGCTGAATTCTTCCTCAGGCGACAGAGGGAGAGAAGGAGGGAGGGAGGGAGAGAGATGGAAGGAAAGGAGAGCAGAGAAACACAGAGAACTGGGACATGGAGAGGGAGAAGAATAATGAAGGTGGAAGCTAAGAGGCTGAAAGAAAGATCAGGGTGGTGGAGTTCATGGGGCAGAAAACAGCACAGCCAGAGTGAGGACACGGCAGAGACGGAGAAGCTTTTAGATGATGTAACTTTCCCTCTCTGTGATGGGAAAAGGAGGAGGAGGAGGAGTTATTTCAGGCGTGCAGGGTCCCAGAAGTAAAAGTCCCATTTGATTGTGACATAGACATAGATAGGTGACTACATGTCTGAGCACTCTCGGGGCTCAGATGAACAGGCAAATCTCCTGGTTGAGTCATGAGTAGAGAAAATGAACAACTGTGAGAATAAATATAAAGTTTCTGCAAAATAAAAGTCAAAGGTTAAAGACTAAATACATGTAACTAATACACAAGGTTATCTATGGCTCCTAAGCTATCTTTTAGCATGAATAATCCAATCAAGTTTGTTTTTTTATTTCCCTCTAACAGCAGAGTAAGGCTTAGGAAAAACAACAAAAATGATATAATACCAAAGTCATTAGAGGTCACTCAGTCATATTTTCTATTTTCACCAACCTGACACATAGATGGACTGTTTTATACATTTCATTAGCCCATAGAAAGTGTTTGGGAATGGGCAAAACCTTTCAAAAGCATGTCTGGCCAGTGACTGGACAATCCCTCTGTCAATCACATTTATTATGGGCCAATCAGATAATGTAGTAAGCGGGCGCTACTGCTGCGATGTAAAGGACAGAATGTGAGCCACTAGGACAAACTCTTGCCAAAAAATGCCAGAGGTGGAGCAAAAATATCCTTTCTATAAAGAGATGCTTCCAGTTGTTTGTTTTTCATTTAATAAAGAAATGTGGTCCAGATCTGATAAAACTGCCACTGAAACTGTTAGCATCTATGCTAATCTCTGTACAAGCAGTGACTTCCTGTTGTTATCTTACTGGTAGGCCCCACCTCTACCTGCTCTAAAGGTCGCTGATTGGAACGTGCTGGTTTGGGTGGAGCACAATCGTTGTAGATTGGAGCTTAGCAAGATGGAGCCACCTGATTACTGACATTGAATCAGGTGGATCCAGCTGCTGCGCAAGGATACATTTTTACATAATAACAATAACATTTTGTTGTTCCTGAAGATGTACCAGCAGGACAATCTTTAAACATTTGTAAATTTACCAAATCTTTTTGTGGGATGCAGTGATATTAGTATACTCAGCAAAATGAAAATGAGACTGTTTTTATATCGTAAACTTCTGGTGGAAGGATATGTAGGCTGTGCTTTGTACGGAAGTAGTACCAACACAACGCAGGTTGGTAATGTAAAAGTAAATTGTTAATGTTTTCAATACAGCGTACAACCACCCTATGCTGTTTTTTTGTGGCTTGTTTTTATCCAAAACTCTATAAATTATGAAGAATTGTTGGGACTATCTGCAGCAAAACATAGCCCTAGCCCTTCCGAAACAGAATCAGTACTGACCCTGAAAACTTTGGCTCATGTTCAGGCTAATACCATGTACTTCATATAAGTGCACTTTAAAAAACCCAGACTATCCTTTTAAAATAACAAAATTGTTCAATTTGTAACTTGAGAAAATAAGAATAAACTACAGTACATCACAAAGAAGGAACAAAATTGTAAAATATATGATTGCAGGTCCAGTCAGGCACGTAAGTTCTTCATGCTTAAAATCTGTGTCAATTTACATACTTCAAACTGCTGTTGTACATTGTTTTAGATTTTTTTTTTCATATAATGTAACAAAAAAATTAACACATTGCCAAAAATATTTAGCAAGAACTGCTGAAATTAGTTAAAAGACTGAAATATACTGAGATGTTAATACTGAGTTATGTACTCACTGGGATTTGTAAGATAATTTCTAGTTTATTAATATGTATAATAATTTAAAATGCCTGAAAAGACTAGATTTAAATAAAAGAGAATAATTAATGTCAGAAGTTGGCATAATGCACACATCTGTTCAAAGGGGAATCAGGTTCAAATGTCAGTGGATCAATTCAGGTCAAGGTCCTCCATTTAAATCCACTCAAGTATTGATCACTCTACACTCACCTAATTTCAATACACTGAGTCCCATCCATCTTTTCCAGGTTGACAGTGTCCCATTATCTCATACCTACATCCCATGCATGTAATGTCCAAACCCAAAGACAAACAGGCTGCACCTCACATGACTGACATTTCTCTCCTTCACTCGGACATCAACATCAACTCACCCGACACTCATCTGACAGATTTATGGGCTGCTGTTGATGCCAAATGGCTACCTCTGCATTTGCCCTCCAAACATAAAGATGTCCGTCCTAACAACAAATATCCTGCACACATGTAAATGAAGATGACAGATCTGAGACTTGACCCGCCAAAGCCAAGCAGAGCTCTCAGGTCTGTCACTTCTGTCTATCCTGTCAATCATTCAACACCCACATGACCACATAGGTTTGAAATGGACACTTTGGCTGGGAGAAAAACATTTCAAACAGAGACAGAACAAAGAGATTTTACCCTGATTTCAAGCTGTTAGCGTGTTTTTAAGTGGGCAGCCATTAATGCCTCTAAAAATTTGACTTCCTGTTGAATCATTATGCTGCCTTACTATCGCCAACTAAAGAGTTTAGCCTGACTCCTGGGGTTGTGAGCCTGTTACTTGGTGCCTCTCCATTCACCAACAACAACAGCAACAGTATCCTCTCTTAAATCTTTTGCAGTTTGGTGTAAACAAACATGGTGGACAATGAGCAGGATGAAATGAAGGTAATGTGGCTAGCAGCTGACTTTCTAGTACATTCATATCAGTAGAAACTTTAATTTACCCTGTCAACACGTGAGCTGTGTTGTGGTATCTTTTACAAGACAACAAATCAATGAGTTTATCCTGATATTCATATGACTTTTTGCTTAGTATTAAATACAGTCATCATAAAGTTACATTTGTTGTGCTTCCTGCTTTAGCTAGCTGCTTTCTGATTGGCTACTGTTCCATACCATGTGACAAAGCACAGAGGACATGCAAGGCTGTTCTTGGTACGGATGGGGATCGAAAAACAATTCCCTTTGAGAGTCAATAACAACTCTCTCAAGGAATCAACATCATTAGCCTTTCTGCTTATCAGTTCCCTCCACTTTGTTCTGCATGCCTGGCATTGACTATCAGGAGTCATGCGTGTGACAAAGCTGTCGCTGAAAACTTATTTTTACCCACATTAGCCTGAATTAATAAGGAAACTGTTAAAGAGCTAGATCGATAAGCAGAATCGAAATGGCATTGGTATCAGTAAATCGTATCAATTCCCAGTCCTAGTCCTTGGTGCTCTCCACACATATCAGGATTTCTGATGGTACATATTGACCATGTATAATATTGATGATTTAATATCAGGGCCACCCTGATCCTTTTCTGAGATGATAGGAAAAATAAAATCATGCCTAACACACATCACACCCTCAGGGCAACCAGCCCTGATTGTCAACCTTGCGCAGCAGCTGTACCCATTGTCTGTAATCAGGTGGATCATTCTTGCCAAGCTCCGATCTTCTATGATTGTGAGCGGCCCAAGCAGCACAGCCTTTAGAGCAGGAAGAGTGGGAAGCTCGAGCGAGACGACAGCAGGAAGTGACTGCTTGTACAGAGATTAGCATCAATGCTAATAGCTTCAGTAGCAGTTTTTTCCGGTCTGTATTTCTTTATTAAATAAGAATTAAGCAACAGTGAAAGTACTTCTCAAGAGAAATGATATTTTTGTCCAATTCTGACAGAAGTTTATTTCTACATATTTGCCTACATTTTGTGTTTTACCTACAGTGCCTGCCTTCTACATAACCTGATTGACCTGTAATGATTGGTGGACTGCCGGATATGCTATTGAAAGGTTTTGCCTTTTACCAAACACTTTCTATGGGCTGTTGCTCAGATGAACTCATGAAATATATTGAACAGTCCATCCAGTGTGTCAGGACACCTGATTGTGGGGTCACCAATAACCAGACTTTTGCTGATTTTGGTTGGAAGGGGAGATTTGGGACAAAAATGAGGCTGATTATCTTGTGGTATGAGCCCCGACTTCAAGCAACCAAGACTGGGTCCCTTGTGAATTGGGACACAGCTATAACAGATTTAACTCTTTTTATGTATTTTTCAAAAGCATTTCTACAAATAGGATCTTATAACAAAAACCTGAACATTTTCTGAGTTCCCATGAGTGAGCAGCATTTTGACTTTGTTACCCAGACTTGACCCTGAAACTACCCTTTTGGCCCCCCAGTGTTTTTCCCCTATGTCATCCCTCCATTGACCAACAGGAAAACTCTGCTGTGAGTGCCGAGTGTGGTGAAGCAAGTCAGACATTTTTTGATAGAGGTTGCAAGTGTGAAAACAGCTATAGTAAAGAAGCTTGTGTGAGACAATTTGGACCCTTTATTATTAAGACAGGTAATTGTGGTCTGAGTGCTTTTCAACACCTGCTCACTTGCCATCTTTATCTGCTTCTCAACCAAAAACACACGTAAACACTCAGACACACTCATCAGTATCACACTTGCCGCCAGTGACCCTTATTGAAGGTTGTGTTAATGATGACTTAAACAAACAGTGTGTCTTTAGCTGCAGTCAATAGCTCTAAACAGCCCAGAGTCACATCGCCCATTACAATTAGGCAGGAAATATTGGGACTGCAGCTCCTGCTCACGTTGTCATTATACATGTGTGTTTGTGAGTGTGTGTTAATGAAGGTATTGAAATTGTCATTAATGTGTGTGATGACTCAACACAAGGGGAGCAATTGGGTTTATGAAAGGCTCATTGCTTTCCATATTTCAGCCTTAAGCAATATAAATGTTTATGTGTTTCCTCATTGACAAGTCCATTTAAAGCTGCTCTGAAAGACCTGACAGGCCATAACTAATGCACTAAAGCAGCCGACCTGCCAGAGTCACACTAACACATTAGTCTCCTTATGTAATGGTCAGATAATTCTCTTTTTGTCTTGAAAACCAACAGTACAGACATTTTCAATCACTGTGGATGCTGACAGAGGATTGACTGTTGGATAATTTAATGGAAATCCCACATTTAGCAAGATCTCAGTATAATCTTGGAAGATCAACACTGTCTTATCTTATGATTCAGCATTAAAATTAAATTGTAATGAAATTGGTAAGAACACCAGATTTAAAGAATTATTTGTTTCCACATTTTTGTACCAATTAATCTATGGACAACTTATCCCATGTTATAACTTTGTGTTCAATAAGCACTAAATAGGCAGCATGGTGGCGCAGCAGGTAGTGCACATGACTCACAGCAAGAGGGTTGCTGGTACGATCTCAGGTTGGTCACTGCCTTTCTGCTTGGAGTTTACATGTTCTTCCAATGCGTGCATGGGTTCTCTCCAGGCACTCCAGCTTCCTCCCACAGTCCAAATTGTGACTTGACCCCAAATTGCCCTTGGGTATAAATGTGAGAGTATGTTTCATAAACATGAAACATAACAATTAAACATGCACTAAACAGTAATACATAAGTGAAAATAAAATATTAAAAATAAAAACAAAATACATCAACATAACTAGAGAGCAGTTGAAGTGTGAAAACCTCTGCCAAGGTGGCTCACATATTGCTGTTACATCTATAAGCATGTTTATCAGTTCCATGATAAAGTTACCATCATAATATGATTCATGACCCTGAAAACCCACACCCAGCACTCAGAATCATGTTGATATCATTATTAGTTAGACAGTTATTGAGCAAAAATTATAGTTGGCTAATGGTTATCTGGATCACCACCAAAATCTGATCATTTCTAAGTTGGGACATTACCAACATCTCCTGAAATTTTCAGCAAAATCTGTCCAGTAGTTTTTGTGTAATCTTACTAACAAACAAACAAACAAACAGACAAACATACGCTGGCAAAAACATAACCTCCTTGGCTGAGGTAAATATATGATCAAGAGGGGTGACGTGGTGAAGTGAGCTACCCAGACACAGGTTGAGGCCTGATCACCCCTGACTGGGTCGCCCAGCTGTGTCCATAGATAATACCTGAAACACCTGATGACCCCGGGTCCATCACTGATGATGTGCCCAGGCTGCACTGTGAGGTGTGTTGCATCAATGATCAATAGTGTTTTATAAAAAGATATGAAAGTCAGAATAACATTACCTTTGTAAAATTGTGTGTTATCTGGCTTTGAACATAGTCTGTTAAACTTGTCAGGGTTTTGTCTTGTGTATTGCTGAGATAAATTCTTTTGGCAGACACAATGGAGCAAATTGAGCTTTGACGAGTTATATCTGAAAAAATTCGACTGAGGCTCCCAGACATGAGGTCCCATTTATTCTGATAAAATTCTTCAGCGACGTGTGGGGATTATTCATACAAACTGAAACAATGTTTCTGAGCGGAGGCGCTGCAGTTGAGTTTTAAATGTCATTTTGCATGATTTAAATGCTACAAATGAAATCCCATTTAGCTCCATTGTATGAAGGAAACTGCAGAAACTCAGCAGCTCTTATCTGAGCACCTTTAACTGGAAATAACACTGAAAGTATCTGCATGACTGGAAACTAAAGTGTGAGAGTATTTTGCAGGGATTCAAGAAGCCCTTAAAGGAAATCTCTCCATCTGAGTGTGTGGATGTGATAAAGCTGCAGAGTTGGAACGCTCTCGGTGCACTCAGTGTTTACTCGGCCTCCATTATCTTTTATTTGTAGGCTGATAGCGTCTCTTGGCAGGGGATAAACTGGCTGTAAATCTGAAATATATTTGTGCATGGGTATGAGGGACACGCACAAATATGGGCATAAATATGCAGGTGAAGAACTTGAATCCAGTAGAGCCTATTCTGTTTTATTTGATTGGGAAAAATCTGGAAAAAAGCAGAAAACAATGAGCCTGATTCGTTCATTAGTCGTGCAGAACATGAACACAAACCCACCGTGTGAATATGCACATTAGAGAATCAGCCATGGAAGGCTTCACTCCCCAACACATTTGAATATGCAAATGTTTCCCAGCACAAAAAGCCTTGACAAGCTGTTATTACATGATTCCTGTGGGTGCAGACACAACAGCCTGAAAATATATTATAGGAGGCAGAATGAGCAGGAGAGAATGGCCCTCCACAGTTGCTGGGGAGATGTGTGAACGTTGCCTGCATGCATGCGATCGTGGGTGTTTGTATATATATGGTATGTGTGTTTGTGTATTTACAGAGGAATGTAATAACGCTGCTGGTGTTTCTGTGCTGCTGACCAGAATATGAGATGTGCTGGGTCAGACTGGTTCTGAGGAGGCTGGTCGCACAGGGGCACTGAAACATGCGAGGAGGAAGAAAACTCAGGTTTTCCCTCAAAACAGAACACAGATTTGACTTTTTGACATTTTGTCTTTATCATGTTATTGCAAAAAAAGAGTAATCAAAGAGATATATGAGGCAAATATGATCACTCTGAATAGTAGTTGTTATTTTAATGATATCAGGCTGCAGTTTATTACAAAACACAAACTGGTTTTCCAATTGAAAGTAATGGTGAAAGAATAAGGCTACTCTTTTAATATGAAGCTAAAACTACAAAGTGAGCCAACCTTGAATGTTAAATATGTGGAGACTCCTGCCAGCTTGTTTAAGCAGACAACTCGAGTTGCATTGATTTTACAACCAACGTGTATTATCTTGATAAAATTGGACCGACTGGCTGGCAATTTAAAGGAACAGTTCAGGAAGATGCATGTCAAGAGTGTAAACATTGGCCACAGTGCCTGAGATCAGCTGTGCTCCTGTACAGGAAGAGCCAGCAAGTAATCTAGGGCAATATATTACTGCAGATGAGGCCAAAATCTCTGCTTAACTTATGGAGTTATAGGAGAAAAAATGCTAAAAAAATAGCATAGGTGATTGTACGCCACAGTCAACACATCAACAACTAGCTCTTCACTACCAAGCTGCTTTGTTTTGGCTCTACTCTGGTACATGGCACAGCCTTTATGTAAATCATCTATCAGCTGGAGGTACAGTAGTTTGTTCCCAAGCAAGAATATTAGATTTTGGTAGTCAAAGGCCAAAGGTGAAAGTCATTGAGCCCTGTTTTGCCATGTGAAGCCGCATGGCGCACAGTGGTGTAAGGCTTGTAAGTCTATTGTTTGTAAATATGACAATGCAGAGTCCCAGTGCAAATCCAGGTGCACAGCCTGACATGGGTTGAATATGTGCCTTAATTACACTTGGGTGTGTTTTGGGCATACCATGAATTGAAAAAATCAGAGTAGTATGCACTTTTTGCAGGCATTTGGGTAATTAAGTAAAAGATTTCACAGGTTTGTCTGGTTATTTGATTACCCTCTTTTTATTGTGCCACTGAACACATACTATAAGATAAATGTCAATGCTCAGATTAAAGTTATACTTTACTAAAGCATTCCAACAACATGAGAAACTAAAGGCATGCTGGACACTTCTGTAGGAGCTTAAAACTGTAATCTATTAATTGTTTAAATTTCCAGACAAGACTGACAGGATTAGACAGGTTATGTTTGTGAATAACCTTTGTGAACATACTATTTTCCTTGCTGAAATCCTTTGCTGTTTTTCTCTTAAGTGTGCTTAATTAAGCAGTAGACAGACTGCACTTATAACTGTGAGCATAATTTTTGGTGGTTTTCATAAGTATGTCGACAAATATTATGGAAATAGCTTTTTGCTGTGTGAGAATCTTTGAATATTTTTCTTCTTTCAGGCTGTTTGAGATGATCCAATCCAATCTAAATTATTTTTAAAGCAAAAATAAAAATAATGTTTACCAAAGTGCTGCACAGTTAATACAATCAGAAATAAAACTGAATACAATAATATAAAACAGACTATAAAAAACGATTGAAAAACCAGCTTAAAGAAACATAAAGAACATATGTTTAGCTGTGTTGCTCATAACACAAATGCATGATCCTCACAAGCTGAACCTAACTAATCAGGCTTTCTGTAAAATACCATTTGGTATTTAATAAAGGGAATAAATTAGTGACAGAAATCATGTTTTCATACCTTTTCTGAGGAGTATATTATAAGCTATTTTAATATGTTGTGTAGGCTCTCAGCTGTTGCCTAAAGAGACATTGAAAATATTTTACATCATTGCTCTTCCTTTTTTTTGTGACAAATGTTAGTTTTTCAAACTTAGATATTTCCATATGCAGAACTTTATCAGTGGGTTTTGTTTTGCATTGTTCTCTGTGTGCTTGTTATTGCCTTTCAAAATCAAATTGAGAATAGTTCGGCACTAAAATGACAAAACAGAAGAAACAAACAACAGAACATCAGTGATGTGATCCATCATTAACATGGAGGAGAGCTCATGGAGCTCAGGACAAAAGGTTAAATGGTGTCTCTTTATGGGAAAATCTCTTTATATGAACATCCTTAAGGACAAACTCTCCTTACATGACACTACATAAGGTGTTTGGTTATTCACCAAAAGTAAGTAGACATTCAAATCATTATTTTCAACAGTCTTTGTTTTGTTTGTAAGATATAAACAGTCTTGGTATCTGTTTTTGTAATAAGGACATTTGTGCAAGCAGAGTAGCAATCTATTTTTAATTTACATTTCTGGAGTAAATATCTGGAGCCCAGCCTTTCAACTTTCTGTGTCGACCGTACTCGAGCATCCTCTCCGAGTCCACGGCAAGGAAATCGGACAGCAGTGAAGGTCAAATGATAATTTGGAGGAAGAAGTAACAATGGATAGAGGGAAATGAATACACCTCCCATTTCCTGGTCATTTTGTAAAGGTCAGGGGGAAATGCTGAGAATCCAAGGGGAATGAAAAACTGCAAATGGTCCAGGAAGAAAATAATAAAATGAAGAATTTGGAGAGAGAGAGAGTTGGCAAAGGTTTAACTTCTTCTGTTTTACAATTATATTAGACCAGTGTGTTTTTTAAGCTGTTTTAAGAGGTCAAATAACTTATGATGAGCTTGCAGAAATGCTTTAAAGGGTTGAGGTTTTAGAGTCAGGCAAACTATTACCACTGCATATTTTCGACAATGGGATTTTTCAGATTAAGACCAATGTGCTACAAAAACAGAGGTGTGATCTGGCTGTGTATTAATGTCAATTATATTGCTTCATAAGATGATATTAGATTATTCAAACCAGCTCTGCACAGTCACCCGCACAAAGCACATGTAAAGCAAATTGTTAAAAACTAAACACATAAAAGGAGGGTATGCACGACTGATTGGCTATATTCCTTATTACATTTACATTGCACTGGAGTTGTGTGAGTAAAAGGCAGCTCAGCCAGAGGTAGCTCAGTTAGAGGGAACCACCACAGGACCTGTTCTAGTATTAATAAGACTACATTGTTACTCATGGCTAATGTTAAAATCCACAATTAGGGGGAACAAACCATTTCAGGCAGCTACTGGCACTCTAAACTGAGGAGAGGAAGAAGTCCTGATGCCATGGTTCTTTTGTGTTGTCCGTACTCTTTAACATAAAGAAAACATGTAAAACACTTTAAAAAGTACATAAAAGTGGAAAAAGTATAACATGGACTCTTTCAAAAGCAAGCCACAAAAGCAGTAAAGTTGTTACCATGTTTTCTTTCCATTGTGCTGACTTTAAGATCACGGCTCACATAAACTGTGTGCACCAGACATGATGCTGTATCATGTTCAGGCCTGTTACACCTGGAGCAGTGTAAGTGCAGGCCAAATGGTGACTGGGGAGGGGAACAGTTACATCAAGCGTGAATGCACCCTAAATTATATTGCTTTAAAAGAGTGACCTAGTGACCTGGAAGTAGGGATCTACATGGACGGATGGACAGATGAATGAATGGACTTTTATAAAAATGCTTTGAAACCTTGACTCTCTTAAATATGGCAGCATTAAAAGTAAAATATGGAAAAAGAACATGGAGACAGCTTAAAGTCTGGCATTGCATGTTTGTGCTGAAACATTAAGTGAGATAAACTGGGCTGGTCTTGTAGTCGTATTTCAGTTTTAGTTAGCTTGGCTTAAATCTGGCCCCTGGCTTGACAGTCTCATGGTTATGTTTCTACCAAGGGGTCCAGTTTGGCGCAGTAAACCCTGATCTTGCTTGTCTTTTCACTTCATTTCATGGACTCCATTGTGTTTAGCTCTTCCCTTTAGAGTTGAGTAGGTATGCTTGGTCGCCCAACAGAAAGGTTTAAAAAAGAGGAACAGTAATTACTGCTTGATTTGGTGCTTTTCCATAGAGTGGAGATGCAAAGAATGCCATGCTGTGCCATTCTGTGATTAGTTTTGTAACAAAGGGGCCTTGAGCTCATAATATTGCCAATTATATTGCTGTGTACCCAACTGAATAATGGTTTGTAGTAAAAAGTGCTTGAGAAAAAAGCCATAAGAATATGCCTGTGGTGGATTGTAGTCATTTGTGAAATGGTAAAATGAAGCATAAAGGCTCATATTTAAACCGATACGGATTTTGATTTTTATAACACATTTCACTTGTTTTTTAAGGCATACTGTAGCTTATCCTTCTCTGACCCTTTCGACTCTATCAGTTTAATATAAAAGCTGGAGAATGGGCAGCTAAATTGGCCTGATGCTGAAAGGACTGGATCCTTGACACACATGGTCAACATTATTTATCCTTGAGAGAGAAAGAAGGCCTCAGCTGGACCCTGTCTTCCTCCTCTAATAAAATAATGTTACATCTGCAGAGGATAAAGATGAAGCAGCTGCTGTGACACATTTCAAAAGCATCACCAGGACACTGTCGTCAAATTCACGTCAATGCAGCACAGACAAAATGCAAAGCTGAACCGTAGCTGTTTCAAACCTCTCTTTACTGATTTCTCTGTATTGATTCAATATCATCGCAAGGCTGCTTTTTGTTATTACCGTCAAATAAACCAGGTCTGTTTTTGAAAGACTACACAAGATACAACATCATAAAGAACTAACAGGAATTTTGTAGCAGTAATGTCAATATCCTGGGAATGGACTGGGAAATACATCAAATTTCAAGATAAAAAAATATATTTCTTCTGGCATGGTGGTGCAGCAGGTAGTGCACGTGCCTCACAGCAGGTAGAAAGTTGCTGGTTCAATCCCCTAGCTGGACAGAGCCTTTCTGTGTGGAGTTTGCATGTTCTTCCCGTGCATGCGTGGGATCTCTCTGGGCACTCTGACCTCCCCCCACAGACCAAAAACATGCTCATTAGATTAATTGGTCACTCCAAATCGCCCTTAGGTGTGAGTGTGAGAGATAATGGTTGTTTGTCTCTCTATGTCCCCCTGTGATTGGCTGGGGACTGGTTCAGGATGCAGCCCGCCTTTCGCTCAATGTCAGCTGGGATAGGCCCCAGCTCCCTGTGTCCCTGAGAGGGATAACGGTATAGATCATGGATGGAAGGACTGATGGATTTCTTCTGGCTTTGTCTGGTTCTTGTTGAATGCTTTTTTAAAAATTATATAATAACTAATTGTTACCATGTTTAATGCTCAGTTAAAGGTTGTTTGCTCTAAGAACCACCTACAGCAGTATATTTATTGAACACAAGATTACTGAAAATGTTTTTCCAAAACCAAGGGCTTTCATGTTTTATTCTATTTAAATAAACATTTTTATTACTGATAAAATGATACAGAAACCTGTCTGATAAAATGGCAACAAAATCAAGAATATTCTTATATGCACTCCTCATTATACAGTATGCCCAATGCTCCTAATAATTACCCTCCTTACATGCAACCAGTCAGTGTTCAATATATGGAAGCTAAAACTCTAGCAAATTTACAGAGATATTAGTTCACTTCATATTACCCAGTCCCAGCTCATGAGATAGAAAAGAGAGCAGAGTTGAATAGAAATGTACAAAAAAGTCTTTTCAGCCACTCAGACATTCACTGTGGGCACTGAGGCCACTCTTGACCTGACCTCTGCAGAGTGAATCTGCCAAATGTCAAGTAACAATAAAAGAAGAGACACAATACGCCTCATACAAATACTAAAGAAAAAGGACAAATGAATGGGTGTCTCATTTCTTTTTTCTGTCAACCAGAAAGGTCAAGATCCACTAAATAAGTGTTCCCTGATGTAGCAATAAATCCATGTGGGATAAATATCTGAAAATTTAGCCAATGCTGAATCTAAAAACTAATATCACACACATACAGGGAAAGTGTAAGTGATTATAGCGGGCCAAGGGAAAGACCAACGGAAGCACGCTTTGACAGCACGTAGTCTTTTGACTACTAAAAGCCCTTTCACACCACAGGTCACATCTACCCACCACCATCTATTCACTCTCATATTCACTTACTGATGGCTGTGAGCTTCTAATTAAGTTGTCCATCAGCATTAGCTAACTTCTTCATTTATACCCATTTTCACACCTTTAGCACAGCAGTGGGAATGTGCCAGTAAGTTACTGTAAATGTCTTTACAGTAGCATTTCTCTGTTTTAATTTATAGCATTAGTCTGTATTTTCTAAATAGTTTTACTACTGTATTTTTTATTCAAGGTATCATTACTGTCTCTCAGTTTACAGCATAATTACTGTATTGTCTAAAACAGTATCCTTACTGTTCTTTTCATTTACAGTACCATTACTGTATTTTATTCTACAACTTTTTAATGTATTTTAAATTACAGTGAATTCGCTGTATTTTAATTTATATTACTATAGTTTTAACTACTTTGCTGATCATTTATGATGAAGATAACACTTTGGAAAAAAAAATGGAATATAAATCACTTGTGTCAAATAAAAAACGTTTGTCTCACCCAAAAATGAGAAACATTTAGTGAAAGAAATCTCACCTGCTATTGGTCAGTTTTCCTGGGAAAAAAAAAATTCTCTTGATCTATCACCGTTTTCGGTAACTTACTGTGTAGACATTTTACAGTGCTTAACTTTATGGTCTAATAGAGTTAATTTTACAAAAATCGGCATGTTTTCCCACAATCTTTAGCAATTTACAGTAATTTACTGTGTAGATGTTTCACAGTAGGTAGCTGTAGATATACAGCTTTACGTTTACCAAAATCAGTTAGAGTGTGGTGAAGTGCTGATCTGGCATGTGCTCCTAAACCTGACTTGACCTGGAAGGTGTGCAGGAATTTGCTTGCAATGTGTTGTACAAAATGAAAGAGAACTTAATTTTACTGGCACAGAAACATCAGTGACATTAAATCAAGGCAAAATAATTCAGAGAAAAGCTAATTGGTTAAGAAAAAAACCTTCCCACACTAAATTAAAAAAAAAAAACATTGATTCATTTGCTACACTTTTATCCGAAAATCCTAAAACTTCAAGTACCAGCTTTTCCTACTGGTGCTCCCCAGGATTTTGTCCTTGTGCCCCTTCTGTTAACCATCTATTGACTTCTTCTTGGTCTTGTCGGCCATAAATTTAATGCAAACTTTCGATGCTACATGGATACCTCAGCTCCTCTTGCCCAATAAATAATGCCACTCTCCCTCTCACCTCCCTCTCTGATTGTCCACAGAAAGTCAAATCCTGGTTCTCATTCAAGGTTCTTAAACCCAACATTAAGTAGAAATTCTTCTTCATTGGCACCAACTCCACTTCAATGAATCATTGTTTTCATGACATCCATAATTCCTATGGGTTCTCCCTGCTCTCAGGTTGGGCCTGAGTTTCCTATCATATCTCAAAACTCTTTGGCATGAAATGCAGGTGTCTTCCCCACTTTCCACCTGATGCAGGCATCAGTTTTACGCTCGCTGTACTCTGATTTTCCCCTAGGTGTGAGTGTGAGTGTGAATGGTTGTCAGTCTCTCTATGCGACCCTGTGATCGGCTTCAGGTTGCAGCTGCCTCTCCCTCATTGCCCCCCCGAACTCAGAAAGGGATAAGCTTAATAAATAATGGATGGATTAAGTGCCTGATCATTTAAGTACAGTTTCATAGTCCTAATATTTGATGCTCACCTATAAGGACTACATGTTGAGGCCCTTTGATGCACGGGGCCCCTGCTGGTTCCCCTTTTCTTCCCAAATGTAAAATGGCCAATAAACACACATACACCTACACGGAGACTCTCAGGCTTGCTCAGCCGGGTGGTTAAATGTCATCACAGCTGACAGTGTGAGTGGGCAGAAGGGCAGACGGTCATTTGGTGAAGGGTGCTTAGACTGAAGTGTGTGTGATGGCTGTTAACAGACTTTACATCACCATCAGGTCAGCTGTACAAACACAGATGTAACACAACACACTGATGTAGGTTTAGGTTATAGAGACGAACACAAGGAGACGTTTTGGATTGAGGATTTGGGCCACTTGTTTACATTTCCAGAGTCAGGTTTGTTCCTTGTTCCAAATGCCAACACGTTGTCAGTACCCTTTAGTATCTTCTGCAGGTGTACACGGTGCCCTATTTAGGGGTTTTTCCCAGGGTACCTTGTAGCATTTGCTTTGAGGCAGACTTGCATTAGTTTTGAGGATCTATTCATATGTACTTTTGTGTTTGATTTTTTTTCCTTCTGCAGTTAATTTATCAAAATTAATGAGTGAATGTGACAGCACTATTTTAAGATATTCTTTTAGGACTGTTTCAAGAACCCTGTTTGAGTCTGTTTACTGTAGTTGTGTGTCCATCTAAAAACCCTTTAGAAACCAATACAGTCTACACTGTTAAGGGAAAGTTCTTTTTTTTTTGAAGTGGGGTTGTGTGAGCTCCATATGGCCACACATTAGATGCAGTCGAAAGTTCTCTCCTCTCCCTCAGCAAGCCACAATTTGTAAAAGTTTGTGACGCAGAACCCGTCGCAAACAGGGAAGTATTGTACCAAACACAAAGGGTATTTTCTCCGCCTACAAGAAGTCCCATCAAAAAATAGTACCGCAGTTTAAGAGTACGCTACCTAGAATTTTTTTTGAGCACATTAACTTTTTGGAAAAATAAAGTTTATCTGGCATCACGACAGCGCTGCACAGAGGAATATGTGACGTGAGTTGGTTAGCTCCAGATAAACTTTATTTTTCCGAAAAGTTAATGCACTCAAAAAAAAATTCTAGGTAGCGTACTTTTAAACAGTGGTATTATTTTTTGATGGGAGTTCTTGTAGGCGAAGAAAATACTCTTTGCACTTGGTACAATACTTCTCTGTTTGAGGCTGGTTCTGCGTCACAAACTTTTACAAATTGTGGCTTACTGAGAGAGAGGAGAGAACTTTCTATTGCATCTAATGTACTTAGTGGCCATACGAAGCTCATACAACCCCACTTCAAAAAACTGAACTATCCCTTTAAGATCTTTTTAAGGCCCCATTTAATGCCACATTCATGGTACAATTTTGCATCTGTCTCAAGAACCTTTTGGTGTTTTTTTAAGAACCAGTTTGGGTCTCCCTTCAGGGGCCCTTTTGCATTTGTTGGAGGGTGTATTTTGTGGGGTTTTTTATGAAGATATTTTCATTATTTGGAAGTATTCCTAAAACTTTGGCTTTGGCAAAGACTGTCATTTCATGTGATATGATTTTCACTCTTCTTTTTACCAAAAGCATAATTGCCTGTATTTGGATATACCTTTAAAGTACCTCAGTTTGTGATTCAAACAGCCCATATTTTGTCTTAACATTCCTATGCTTATTTTTGGGGTAAGATCACAATCAATAATGTCCAACAAAACTTATAGATTTATTTTAATAGAGAGTAGAAACTGGTGTAGCTGTATTCTCAGTCCTCCTAGGCGTTCAGTTCGAGCTCTCTCAGCATTTTTAGACACTTTGTCTGTTCACAACTCTACCTTTGTGTGTTTGTGAGGAATGATAAGTTTAATTAATTATGGTTTGTTCAAGCACTTATTTAAATCTGTTTACTGATTAACTGTTGCTCCTAGTTTACATTTGAGTCCATTTAAAATCATCACAAGATCTATAAAAATGCTGTGCAGATTTCACACACCTCAATAATGTCTCTCATTTATTGTGGTTATTATTTGTTTACTCATTTAAAGTCCAGTAGCACGTCCTCAATGGAAAGGGAACCTAACAACTCTCAAACATAGAGTGTTGATGCTTTTTCTTTGAGAGTAACAGAAAATACAGATAAAGTACAACAAGACCAGCAGTTACACCAATTGGTCACATTGTTAGCCTTCATTTTCCACCTTTACTGTGAGTCCAGCTGATAATGGAGTTTTATTTATAACTATTTTAACCTTCATTTGACCTGTGTAGGATGTATGGAATAGTAGAGTGTCTGATAAAAGGCATCCTGCATTATTCAGGCAGTGAAACTCCTCTGGGGACATTTAACAACAGAAAACAGTAAAAAAAAAAAAAACAACCAAACAAGGAGGGAGACACCACTTTCCCTCTCTGTACTGTGTTCACACCTCCTTAATTTGATCCCACTGTCGCAGGCAAACTTCCAAACTGGTGTGTTCAGCCTGCAGCCAAATCAAAAAGTTCCACATCATTACCAGCTGAAGGTTGCTATACTGTTAATGAGAGAGCCAATTAGCCTTTACTAAAACAAAGAGGCAGGGCGGGGGAGGCTCAGAGGATTCATGTCCCCTCTGTATAGAGTGTGCTGACCTGCTGCCAAGTTTAAACAGACCAAGAGAGAGCTGTAGGGAGGAAAGGGAAACAGGAACATTGAGACAAGAGATGAAAGAGAACTGTGTTGACAGCCATTTTCACCCCAGTTTGCCCGATACAGTACTTTAGTTGATGCCTCTAGGCTTCAGATTGTTTTGGCCAAATTTTGCTGATGTACAGGAAAGTTGAGCCATGTTGAGCTTGGTCAGACCACGTAAAAATAAGTTTATGTGAGTTGGGCAATGTTGATGTTTGTTGGGTTTATAGGAAAAATGTGCGAATGCTTAAAAATTTCCGATGTTTGATGCAACAGCTGCACATGGTAAGATGGCATATATGTCGTTGAGTTCTTTGAGTGACGTCACAATGTGTTTGTACAAGGTTCAACGTCATACTATCACCAAGCTATGTTAGGCCAAAGTTCCCCTAAGTAGAGCGTACTACCCAGATGTTATATCTACATAAATGAACATTTTAAATCTGGATGGATTTTAAACAATCTGAACATTGTTTAAAATCCACAGCCTGCCTGAGAATTGCTGCAGACTGTGTCCAACCCTTCATGACCACAATGTACCTACTGTATCTCCTGCCATGTTACAAACCTCACATCATCTCAAACTGGTTTCTTGAATATGGCAATGAGTTCACCACACTCCACTGGCCTCCACAGTCACCAGGTCTCAATCCAATAGAGCACCTTTGAGACCTGGTGGGCTGGTAGATTTGCATCATGGATGTGCAGCTGACTGAAACTGCATGATGTCATCTTGTCAATATGAACCAAAATTTCTGAGAAATGTTTCCAACACCTTGCTGAACCTTTGCCACAAAGAACTAAAGCAGTTTTGAAGGCAATAGGGGGGCATTCTGGCGCTAGCAATGTGTACCCAAGGCCCTGTCCACACAGAGACCAACTCAGGCATATCCACACAAGTTTTTGATCATTTAGGCATTTCGTCCACACAGGTATGGTGTTCCAGGTGCCCGAAAACACACATTTTTGAAAATAGATCCCAGAGTGGATAAATCTGAAAATGCCGGCCAAGCATTTATATGTGGAATATGGATGGCTCAGAAATGATGGCATCACAGCCCCATCTCTCGGTTAAACCCTGAAACAATGGAGGAATACGGTGTCGCATTCGTGCTGCAGAAGCTACTGAGCTTGTTTTGGCTTACAGCAAAATCTTCTGCTTCTCTACGACCACTGTGAGCAACAAGAGGACACAGAGAACCATATACACATATTTGTTGACAGTTTTCATGATATACATATGCTCCATGTCTTCTTCTCTGGTTTTGGCGTATGTCTACAGCAGCGTTACAGCCCCACTTACAGGCCTGGCATGTGTACTACAGAGTTTTTAGTGGTTTCATGTGGATGTTAACATTTACTGAAACATCTTTACAGAGAACGTTTTCAATATGAAACATTTTCGTCTCCGTGTGGACAGGGCCTGATATTGTGGCTGGCAACTGAAAAATTCGTCCATCCCTGAGTCAGGGTAAACATCCATAACCTTGAGCTTTGACCCCAAACTTCTCACTGGTCTGATTTTTTGACGGGGTGCACACCAAGTGAGAGGGTGTCTTGCTTAGGGCTGAACTTGTAATCAGGCATTGTGGGTATTTCACTGGTGGACTGATGGACTTTTAGGTTGGTTTGATTTCAACCTCCTGCCTTTGTTTAATATGTTCAGTTTGCCATGTTATACCTGCAAAAGGTCTTAATAAGTTGTGTTCCTGGACAACTGTGAGAATGTAAGCTTGTAAATTCAGGATAAGTTGTATCCTGAAATCAAATGAATTTTTCAAGCATTTTGCGCTCAGTTAGTCACCAGTAATGACACACAGAACACATGTGAAGAACTGAGCTAATGGGGAATTCACAGCTGGATGTAAATAATAAAAGCTAGAAAGCAGTGAGGGTAACCAACTCTCGCTTCTGTGCCTCCAGCCAAAGCTGAAAACACCCCGCCTTCACCACTAAGCTATTACAAACACGATTTATAGGCATTAAGGAATAATTTTGTTGAAATTACAGACTGGAGGCGCTGTAAAAATGGGATAAAAAATGCTGGATTGTGACTTCAGCCCAAGGCTTCTCTGCCTGCTTCATGTTGTGACAGGTCAGGCATCACCAGGAACAAATTGCTCTGCTCCGTTGTGGATGCCTCCTGACACACATACAAACACACAAAAACAGGTGCTAACACTGGCATACACTGGCACATACAGACACTTGTTCCACTCTGCCCTGTCACTGTTTTGGCCACCCTTTTCTCAGTCTTCTGCCTCCGACCTACACAGATTTCATGTACATATTTGGTATCAGACATAGAAGTTTAAATCTTTACACACTTTCCATTAACAGGTTGAAATTATTAAACAGTTATAATTAAGCATCTGATTTCCTTGAAGGGTTTTCAGTTTCCAGGGTGGGACAGAATACCTTTTGGTGCTGGAACCAATCAGAGCAAGGTCAGTGCGACATAGCCATTATCTACCAGAATAAAAATGGGCATGGTTTATCTCGGCTTCATAAAAGGCATTTAAAACCAAATGATAGCGGTCGCCATATTGGGGACAGACCAGTCCACAGAAATGGCTGGGCACCTCACATGCCCCATGAATGGGCCTCAGTAGGTGCTACCATGGCTATACACATTGACAATACTAATCTAAAAGAAGCTGTGTTATATTTGCTAAGCTCTTGAGTGTTTTTGTAACCCTACAGCACCACATAAGGGTACCTGGGAGCATCTTTGTCAATTAACATACTATTTATTTGTTTCTGAAGTATCCCTATTAGTTGTTTGGTTTAAGATATTTATGGTAACAACATTAATATATCAAAATATATCAATCGTACAATCTTAAAAGAGCAAATTCGCATTTTAAAACAGGGCACATTACAAAGTAATCATCATGTTTTCAACTCTAATAAGTAATAGTATTTCGGTCAAATATATTATTGAGAATAGACTGTATTTTGCTAACTCTTTGCAAGTCAATATGTGACCTGGGACACAAAAAGCTTTGCCCTGTTTCACCTACATGGGCATCCTTGATTTGGGGTATATTTACCTTAAAGTGAGAGTGTTTAGGTGACCTGAAACACAAGAAAGACAGTTCAATATAAAGGATGCCCAGCATAAATGAGTACACCCCCTATTAAAAGTAATGTATTAATCAATATCTAAATGAACTAAAGAACAATTTCCAAAGTTTTGACAAAGCTGAGTTTAACATAACTTTTTTTTTTTTTTTTTTTTAACCATAAGATGAAAATAAGGGTAATATGATAACTTAAATTTAGCTTTGCTCCCACCCCTTTGATTGGGGTGTACTCATTTTTGCATCCTGATCTTAAATTGAGAAAAATACTTTTTTGTGTGCAACTTAAAAAAACTTGTTTGCAATCAATGGCTCACATTTGGGGAAGTATTTTGTGGTATACTATGCCATAGAAAATGTTGATTTTGAAAGGAAACCACAGGTTTTCTGACAAATTTGAAGGGGTGTACTCATTTATGCTGAGCACTGTATATCCTGATCCCAAGCTATTTGTTTTCCAGCTCCTCAGCAGCAATGTAAAGCCTTTACACACCAAGGGGGATGCAAATAAACATCACAAAATTGCAAATATTCTGAGATGGTTTTTGAAGCATCTTTCTTTTAACATGAAAAGCGACACATATTTTGGTATATGTTGTGTACGTTATAAAAAATAATCCTGCTGTGTAATCAGAAAAAAAAACTCAACATCCATGTTGAGTGACAGTGACCGGAGGCTGATTTTAATTCAACAGAAACTAATTTGGTACATATTCTGTAAGGAAGAAGAGAACTTAATGAGTTTCACTGTTTAATTCAGAAACCACAACTGCTGCAGGACCAACTGTTCACAACAGTAGGTGATTGAGTATACACTCTCCATTACTTTACAGCTGCTCCAATACTACTCTCCACTATATATTATCTGTACAATCATTATCCTTATGATTTTGGTGACTTTGGTCCATTAAAACGAACTTCTGTGATGACACCATCAAGCTGGCCACCATGTTGAATGTTTTGACTGACTGTGATGTACGTTAGAACTACGAGTGCTCTCACTGGTCAGATGTGGGCTTACCGGATGTGATACATAAGAGCATGGCTGGAAAACATAAAAGCTGTCTACAATATGATCCTGGTACGTAGCATCTTATTATTGAAGCCACATAAGAGATCATCAGTCATCTTTGCCCCCTCCTTGTACTGTATGAAGCATTTAGAAAATCTAGCAAGGGACACCGACATATCAGCCAGTCAGGGCTCAGTTCAGGGACAGTGCTCTTAATGGAAGGCATCTGTGCTTCTTATATCTAAATAAGCTGAGTTTAGTTGTTGTTTAGATTGTATGTTAATTTCACAGAGGGACATGTGATTTGTGAATCTTTTGTGACTGGAAGCACATTACATTGGCACAATGCTAATGGCAGCTAAAGGTACAAAAACACTTTGGACTGGTTGTGCAGAACTGAAGGAGCATGGCTAAAAGCACTACTTGGAGGGGAGGGGGGAGTAAAATAGCTTGCACTGAATTCTCACCCAAGTTATATACCCCAGCTTTAACCTTAGAAGGATGTTTTTGGTCTGAGAAGAAACATGGAAATCCAGAGAAAATCTATGCATGCATGGGGAGAACATGCATATTCTGACCTGCTGTGCTATTGTGAAGCCTGTCTGCAACCATATGAAACTAAAATATAATGAATTCTTTTTTTCTGTAAATAAAGCTTTTGTGCAGCAGGTAGTGCATGTGCCTCACAGCAAGGTCGCCAGTTCAATCCCTGAGTTGGGCAGGGCCTTTCTGTGTGGAGTTTGCATGTTCCTTCCATGCATGTGTAGGTTCTCTCTGGGTACTCTGGCTTCCTCCAGCAGACCAAAAACATGCTCATTTGTTGTCTGTCTCTCTATGCGACCCTGCGATTGGCTGGAGATCAGTTCAGGTAATACCCTGCTTCTCGCCCAATGACAGCTGGGATAGGCTACAGCATCCCAAATGGTGTAGAAAATGAATGAATGATAAAGATTTTTAGGTACAATAGTTGAATATAAGCATGTATTCTTTCTTTTTTTATGTACTTTAAGAACTCACTCCATTTTCCAATACAGTTCTTTATTATACAGCGTCACTACAGTTGTTAGACTGTATGCACCCTCCCACTTTGGCCATTTTATTTTATTTAGGAAATATATTTGTGAGTTTATTTATTGTTACAGATGCCATGATATCTTCCCTGCACAGACTCAAGACATATACAAAGTCCAGGTGTCAGTGCAGGGCAGGTTGGGTTTATCTGGAGTAAAGAATTTATTTCCACAATCTCTGTCCCTGTCAAAAACAGTATGGCTAAGGTCGGCCATCTTGGTCTGTTCAGAGGTCTATTAGAGCAGGGAGATAGGAGAGAGAGAGCGAGGGAATGAAAGAGACAAAGCACCATTATTTTACACCCCTGGGTCAATGTCAGAGAGCGCTGCTGGCAAATGAAAGAGGAAGGAAGAGGAGTGCCTTTAAAATGTTTTAGGGGCACTTTTCTCCTTTCTTTCTCAAAATTTATCTCCTCCGCACTGCTTCCTTTTCTCCTTTTAATCAACTCTTTCTCTCATACCCCCAAACTCTGCGTTTATCAGCCTCCATCTCGATCTGCCTCTCTTCTCCTCTCTTTATCTCTGTCTCCTCTGTAAAAGCTCGTCTGAAGCGCGGCATCGTCTCGGGGGACTGCAGACCTCTCCGTCTCCATCAGACTCTCTCCTCCTCCTCCTGTCTTTCTTCTCAGAGTTGTCAAATCAGCAGAGGGAGCGGTGGGAGCTCGGTTTTCACACTGATACTCTCTCTACTCTACCTTGTGACCAGAAATTTGTCACGGGAATGACAAATGGCAGTGACTTACAGCAGCCAGATAAGGGAAATGAAAGGATCCATAGCAGTGACATTACACAGTTACATCGTCAGCCCGTATCCAAAGTGCTGGGAGGAATGTAAGCTCCTTAAAGAAAGATTGCTTTAATTTGCATTTAGAGAAGCGTCAAGAGTTAGGACTTAAAATCAGGTTTTAATTTGTTAGGGTGATTTTTGGACGTGGCATGACTTCAAATTATCATCATTTGAACATTAAATGGTCACATTTCCACACCTGGAGGCTCACTTAAAAGCTACTGACTTAATGTACATGTTTCTACATTTAATGTGCATAGTAATGGTCATGGCAATCACAGTTTAATTTTCATTCATGTAGCTGAATCATCAGACTTAAAGGACTTAGTTGGGTTGTTGTAAGTGATATGACATACTGAAGACATGGGATTATTTGTGTTGTATAGAATGGTAAAAAAATGAGCCCTGAGCTGAAGAGCTGAGTTACCATTTTAGCACTTCTGGCTTCCATGTCCAAATATCCACGGGATTTTAGAATAGCTTTTTCAGACAACTGCCAGAAATAAAGTCTGTAATAATGAAATTTAAACATTTTATTGCGCAACATAAAATGTGTCTATCATTGTCCTTCTTTTAAATTTTAAAATATTTTGTGTTCTTAAAGGTTGGCTGCAAACAAACTGCTAGGACTACAAAATGGGTGGGGATCCTTGTGCCATCATTTCTGATTGCATTGACATGCACCACAGCCAGGGGAACCAGCTTGATCAGGTTATTCAATTAAGAGGAAAAACTCAAAAAGGGTTTCAACATGACGTTTCATGTTGGAAGTGGGTTAGATGCTTCAAGGCTGAACCGTCCTATTTTAGTTTCATAATAGCTTGGCTTGGCTTTTTACTCTTGCCAGTTACATTTGTGCTTATACACAACAAAATCTCCATAGACAAATCAACTCTATTAGAGTTAATGTTTACACCTCTAACATATACAGCTGTTTCAATTTTCCCCTCCGAGCCAAATACCAGCCAACTTCCAGCCACTGGGAGTCTGAACAAGGATCTTTTGGTTTGTATTTGTTCTCAGTCTCTGAACATAGTGGCATTTTACATGCAAAGCAAAATTTAAATTTATATATCCTATAAAATGTAAGTGGTAAGGATTATATGTTTTTTGACTGTTAATATGGGCAGGTCAGAGCACTCGTGTCATTTTACTCTTTTTTGGAGAGCTGGTGCTTTGACTCTCATCAAGTGTATTTGTTGACTCTTTTGGAATTTGACCTGTGATAATGACTTTTATGTAGTGTTATGAATTTGTTCTCTCAGAGTATCTTTTCTAACTACGGAAGTGTTAACTCGATATTAACACTGCAAAGTGTGAATATTGATGTACTTAGAAACTAAATATTATTGGGGAAAATTGCTGAAATAAAGATGCAGTGCTAGGTTAGAACATATATTTAAGAAAAACAATTTTAACTGCAATATTTTTTTTGACAGTGTCTTGTGACATGTTTGTGCTGGTCCATGAGGGGCAGGTGGGGTGATTGACTCTACAAGTGTCACTTACAGGTTCAGAGTTCACAGTTAAATACAGTAATTTGATTCACTTAACCATATTTTTACACATGTTTTTGACACCAACTCCTTTTCAACTGAGTATAGATTCCAGGGGTTTTTTAATTGAATTGAATGCTTTATTTCAAACATGTAAAAAAAACAAACATGGGTAATCCCCATAAAGAAATACATGCGTATACCAAAACAAAAACAAAAAACAATAACAACAAAAAGGTAAACTGTTCACAATATCTTACTTACTTATTTGATCCTACCCCTTTTATTATCTTGTACTACTGTAAAGTTTTTTTTTTTTAATTTCTCCTAATTATAATATTTACAATATTCACCATCTATTCAGGAACCAATGGTCTATATAATATATTGACTAAAATATATTAGAAGCTACTGGTATTCAAATGTACACATAGTATTTCACCTATATATAAAACTTAATTTCAGTACATATAATTTAATGGATTTGACTCCATCCAGAGTATTATTAACTCTGCACTTGCTGGAATGGACTAATGAAGTGTCCGGTCAGTAAATGGTTGATGTGTTGTAAAGCCATACCACACAGAGGAGTGCGCTATACTCGACGTTTTCTATAGAGACAGTGCACAGTAGAAGGATCTTTTCATTAGTGGTTTGGACCTTTTATTAGGGCACCCACCAATGCCAAGCGCTGTAAGGACGTTAAATATATGAATAAGTTAATGTCAGTGGATTGGCTAATGCAAACAGATTTATGGTATTCAATAAATTTTTACTCTTATTATGGTGCTTTAACAATCTCTGCGGTGGTTAATAATTCTTAGGATAAAAAAATTCTCCCTCCAAGTATCAAGCTGTGCACCTGCTTTTGGCTGAATGTGAATAATTCATATAAATTTGACATGGACTGCTGCTTGTATCTGGTCCTTGTCAGAGCAGAATGATAGAGATGGCACATAAACGCGCTGGTGTGTGGAGAAATAAACCAACAGCCTGCCAGAGGGCGAAAAAAGCCCGGTGTCCAGGGAAACGCTTTCATCAAGTCCTGCTCATAAAAGACGATTTACGGCCATCTGGGGCTTTGACCAAGGCTGAGGTGTGTTTGTGTGCATATGGCTGTCTGTGTATGGCTGTGACTGTGAGAGCATGGTCGTAAGTCACGGGGACACGAGAAAAAGTGAGAAGAGGACCTGGTAAAAACACATCAGCGTGTTTCAGCACCTGAATACATTTTAATATGGTCACAGACGTGGCTTGTAAAGTCTAAACAGATTTGTTTGACTGTCATGGCACACACCCTCAAACGCACACACAAACACCTGCAGACTTTGTTGATACATTTTGTTGTTCCTGCAAGTAACATGTCCTGAATCCTGAAAAGAAGAGGAGGAAAGTTGGGTTTCCAAATTTAAAAAACATTACCTGTTGCTTGTGTATAAATGATGGCTGTCTTTTCTCAGGGTCAAATATTCTGCATAACTGATAACTATTAGGATTTGAGCTGTAAATCAATTATCCGTAAAAAAAACAAGTTGTTTTAGCTTCATCCCAAAGTCTCACAACATCCAAGGCCTTGAACGTGGCAGTGTCGCTATTGCTGTTTCCCTAATTGAGCTCAAAGGGGCCATATTTACCAAAAACATGAATACATAGAGCTACGCATGTTTACCCACTTTGATTAAGAGGTCGAAGTTGGAGCACACGTATGGAAACATAATGCATCTGTAAGTTGATGCCAATGTACCTGGAGATCCACAGGTTTGGGTTGGCTATTATAAAACACGACAAATGCTGTAATATAGTTTAATTAAAAATGTTCAATGTATTTCTCCCTCAGTCTCCTCTCCTTCTGCTTTAACTCTGCTGCATTCAGGTTTTCCTCTGATCAAAGCAATCCAGCAGATCTTCTTTAGACAGCTGTCTGAGAAACTCTGTTGTTCTTTTATTAGCTTCTGACACAGACTAATCATGTGTTCCTAGGAGCACAGATCTGATCTGTGGAAAAGGAAAATTCACATGGTGTTAGATCAGATGAACAGGAAGTGTGTTAAACCACTGTGATTTGTTTTTGGGCCAGAAACTGCTTTACAGAGAGCGCAGTGTGAGCTGACATGTTGTCTTGTGGACAAATTAATCAATTTTTCCACAGTTGTGGTCTTTTCCTTCTTTTTCTTCCTGGTTGTAATAGTGACCCTTCTGGATCCCACTCCTCCGAAATGATACCTCAATGCCAAAGAAAACAACCAACATGGCCTAGAATTTGGACTTGCTTTGGCATGCTGTCTTCATCTTTGGGGTTGATGGGATTTAATGAATTGACTTGAAAGATCCAAGTTTCATCACATATTATCAAAAAAAAGAAAAAAAATCTTACAAAATTGTGTTTGCATCGATTTGTTGCAAATGTCTCAACAAAATTGCATTCATTGATGATCTGGTAAACTATTATGGTCCATTTTATCAGTATTACAGACAATATGTTGGACATACAGTATATGGCCAATATGTGCAGACAAAATATCAGCTGTAAATATCAGCAACAAAAATAATATCTGTCAATACTGGCAATCAACTTTTTAGGTAATTATCTGCCAGACTGATATTGTTTCAATATTATCATGCATCCCTAATAAATGATAAATAAATAACAAAAGTGTCCCCAACCTAGTAACGCTCTACTTTTCAAACCCACAAACATGACAGCAAACATAGACACAGTTTTACCTTATTTTCTGTTAAGATTTCCACCATTCTCTATTTTTTGTTTGCAAATTAAAACTAATGGGGGAACAGCCAGCTGAGGGTTGTGATGGACAGGGTGCCACAGTAAGAAAAAGGACAAAGGTCTGCACACCAGAAGCTGCTCCAAAGCCAGTGTAATGAAATTTATCACCGCAGATGTGATGTTTCAGGTCCTAGCCCTTCATGACACAAACATGTAATTTACTGTTTAACCATGTTTTATAAAAAAGATAAATGCAGGGTAAGAGTTTTTTTGTTATCTGTGTAGGTTCTCAGTCATCCAGGTAATGGTTATCCAATGCTGACCCTGGCAACTGGACTAGTTCAGATTCTTCAAGATGTTTTTCTTTTTCTCCAGAGGGCTTCTTCTCTAAAGCCTCTAATGACCATTAATATGCAAATAACCTGGGTGCTAGACCTGACTACCCCTGGAGGCGTGACCGATGGGCACTTCCTGGGTCGTTTGGGTCACATGTTGTCTGGTTCTTTGTTCACAGATGGAGGTGTTGTTTGGATTGTTTAGAAAAAAGAATCAGAAACTGCATTACATGTAGGAAATATAAAGTGTCTTCATCCCCAAATTCTGTTCAGCAGTGGTTGCTCAATCATTCCTTGATTTCTCTTCCAAACCAACAGTCTTCGCTGGATAAAATGCAGACCAAGTTGTCGTGAAAAGAATTTCCTGTGTTTTTAAGATATAAGTAAAGTGGAACAACAATTAATTTTTGTATTAATTGTTGCATTGAACATCATGGACCACACTACTCTGCAGTGCCATGGTGTGGTGCAATGTGATTGGTTGATCACTGAGTCTGAGTTTTATCCAGACAAGACCGTTGGTTGGATAGAGGGGTAAATAAACCCGTTTTTGTCACAATGGAGAAACCATCACTGAGCAGGGTGGGGACTAAGACACTTTCTATCTACTAAATATTATGTAGTTTTGGGTTCCTTTCCTAAACAATCCAATCCACATGTGACCCAGGAAGTGCTGGTCACAACACCAGAGGAAATCAGGTCAGTGACCATGCCAGTGACTCCCAGATCATTTGCATATCAATAATCATTGTTGTTCTTTTTCACATCTAAAAAGAGGTGGCAGGAGTATGGAGCAAAAATGCAAGAATGTAATCCATATCTGATTTTTTCTTTGGTAATGCTTGAAAAAAACAGTACATCATTTTTTTATTCTCTGAAAACTGCTCCATTGCCTCAGTGAGATGTCGTGTCTGTTATGCAGTGTGTGGTCTCACAATCTGGTTCAATCTTCTAGTGTGTGTTTGGTGGACTGTAAGTTCAACAAAAAAGTTAAAATGATTTTATGTTTCTGACCTCACAGTCAAGTTTTAAAAATCTCTCTCTGTAGAGCCGGCATAAAGGTGAAAAAGTCATAAAGGAAGAGAATTACCTTTCTACAAAGTGACAATCGATTATACTTTGAACAAGAGTCTGTGAAGACCTTATTTGTGCAGCAATTAATCCTGAAATGCAGCTAAAACAGATGACATGCATAAAAAGAAAGTTGGAAACAAGTGTATTTGCATCCTAAAATAACACAACATACTTATAATGAATGACTTCCTCTCTCCTCCATTTTTATTCTGCAAACATGCAAATGAGCAGCGAGTGCATTTGCATCTCACCTGCCTGAACAAGCAGGAATTAGCTGAGACAATCAGAGCACATGAGGAGTGAGAGATGAGACGAGAACAGCACCTCTCCCCAGGCTGATAAATAATACAACACAGCGGCTTTTTAAACTGAGTACACAGCCGTTTAGACACACAAACACACACAGAGAGCGCCGAGCAGACTCCATCACACGGGAAAGAAAGCAGCTGAAATCCTGACAGATATTTGTTCATTATGTTAAAAACAGAGATGACACAGGAAGACGACTACAAAACAAAACACTCAGACACAGCAGGTTTCCTGATGGGAGAGCGTGTTGATACATGACTGGGACCTTAACAAGGTCTGAATGCTGGAAAGACCTTTTATCACAATTGTTTTATGGTTTGACATGGACATATACTGAGATAATCTATTTCAGACTGTTTGTAAAAAGTCAAAGAGGAGAGCAGATGAAGGCCCTGGATCGTGAAGAGCTTTGAACATGTTGCTGTCCATGGTGCTGAAGAGAGAGACACTTCAGACTGTACTGCTTTACATCCATGGAGGCTAATGTATGCTGTACAAAGTGATTTGGAGTGAAGCAAGCACAGCTGGTTAAACATGTTGTTTAAATAACAAATGACCTCAGGGTGTGTTAGTCTGAAAATGAGGAGTGGTCAGGCCTAGGGCTTGTAATTGGTAAGATTTTATTGATACCAGTACCATTAACAATCCTGGTTATTGGCACGATTCTTTCACAATTCCCTTTTTGATTCTTGCTGTTTTTGTGTGGGCAAAAGTTGTTTTCAGTGGCAACAATGTCAAACACATGACACCTGGTTCAAGGTTCAAGGTTCAAGGTGGCTTTTATTGTCAAGAGGATTGAAATTACGATACTCGAAGGCCCACGGTGCTACATTTAGTATAAATAATAAACGTCAGTACAAAAATAAAAATAAGAATAAGAAAAATAAGAATACGAGTATCAATAATAAACATCAGTACAAAATAAGAATATGAGTATCACAAAAATAAGAATACTAGTATATTCAAGATTTCCTGCTGCTTAACAGAAGGTTTTTTCTTGCTGCCATGATGGAGGGATTCATGATTGGCTATATGAATTCATGTTGGGTGTTGGATGTATATATTTGTATACATATGTATATGTGTATTTTATATATGTATATATGTATCTATGCATATATGTGTATCCATAATATGAAGAGCTTTGTGCTCTATTGTAAAGTGTCTTGAGATAACACTTGTTATGAATTGGCGCTATACAAATAAAGATTGATTGATTCATTGATTGATAGTATCAGTAAAGGAAAAACATAAAGTGCGAGTGCCAAGGCACGTAAAAGGTAATATTTTAACACTAACAATTTTTAACACTAAAGTAGCTGGCAGTGTGGAGTCAATGCTGTGCTGCATAGATTAATGCTTCTGCAAGTTGTTGGTGTTTCCACTTCCTGAAAGTTATGCAGTTAATGCTCTATTAAATAAAAAAAGAGCAATATTCTGACTGATTCTGACTGTCAGTGGAAAAAATTGATGAGAGCATTGATTGGCTAAAAGACTAATGATGTCAGTTCTTTGAGGGAGCGGTTATTGAGCCTGAACTGGAATTCGTTTTTGATTCCCATCCCTAGTCAGGCCCAAAGCCGGCATGTTACTAACTTTAGGACACAGAAAATGACTGCACTTTAAACCGTCTGTAAACCTGGTCCAAAGTCAGTGGGCTAATCCTGTGCACTCCAGCACGCATAATACTCCCAGAAAAAAGAAAAACACACAGAAAATAAGAGATTTTTTTTGCAACACAAACTTCAAATTTGTATACATGCAAATAATAATGCCAATACTTAGGCTCACAGATAATCTGTCCAGAGTATTTTTTGCACACAAAAGGGAACGGGAAAATGAGAAAATAGTTTGCTTTAATCTCACAGTTAGTTGATATACAGAGGAGGAGAATCAAATAGTTCAGATGAAATTCAGACCAAACAACATGCACTGATTTAAAGGGAGAGCTGAGAGCTGATAGTCTGTTTAGTTTAATACACGTCACACCCAAGGGGCAGTCTGAAAAAGGGGCCTGTGCAGAAGTGCAAAAAGGTGTAGTTCCTTGTGTGTCCACTTGAAGCTGGCTGCAGGATCCTTGGAAGATACATGATTTTATGTGGGGAACAGACGGTTTTTACAGCCTAAATGAACATCTTTACAGCCTGTTGCATATTCTAAAACTCTAATACATCTATGTGCTCTCACTGTGAGGGGTGGAATTTATTCATACTACATTGAGGATTTCTGGTTTTGGAAATAAGGGACATGGCTACAAGTCTGCACAGATATGCTGTTGGTTGAATGGCCTTAAGTCCCGTCTCAATACGGCCTCTTTGTGTGTGTAGGTTCAGCTAAAGTTTGGTTAAGGTGACAACACAAATAAATGTATCTTCTTCTGAACTTGCCGGTTTTCATCCATTTTCCCAAAGTCAACTAAAATACTTCTTTTTCAGTGGGCCCAGCCTCACTGCTCTGCTCTCAGGGTGTGTTTGTGACTGTGTGTCCAGGTCCAGCATGGTGTCATAGTAGCATGGAGACAAAGGAGAGTAATCAAGTCACAGAAAACACTCGTGTCAATAACCTTTGGAACTGCTCCCATGAACGATGCCCCTCACCTCTTTCCCCTGCAGCTGAGCTAAAACATCATCACACTAAGACAGTGCTGTACTAGCTTGACTCCATGTACTATTCCATTTAAAATACTTGGCTGGGACAAATGTAGTTTTGGGTCATGCTCCATCCAATAAACAAACCAGGCCCAGTGTGGCCAGCCTAAGATTCAAACAACTTTGGTGGTGGTGGGGTCTACAGCTTCAACCATACCAACTGGTCCTGGGTGTCGAGCCAATACCACCACCCTGTTTGAAATAAAGTAAAAACTGTTTAGAGTGGGCAAAACTATACATTTTGGGAAAGTAGGAGACCCTTAACTTGACACACCAGGTCAATATATTTCACTTGTCTGTCTGCGCAACAGCCCATAGAAAAGGTTTAAGAATGGGCAAAACCTTTCAAGGCATATCTAATGGGTGATTTGACAATCATTCTGCCAATCACATTCATCACTGGCGAATCAGATAATCAAGTAGGCGGGTGCACAAAACCTAAACCACTTCATAGACCAAACTGTCAAAACTTATGATACATAGGTAAATATGTGCTTTCAGCCTTGTTATTTGTCTTTCATTGAATATAAAAATCAGGTCAAGATCTGATAAAAATGCTTCTAAAGCTGTTAGCATCTATGCTAATCTCTGAACAAGCAGTCACTTGCTATTGTCGTCTTGCTCTAAGCTCCCACCTCTTCCTGCTTGAGCACATTTGTTGTAGGTTAAAGCCTGGCAAGATGGATCTGCCTGATCACAGGCATTGAATCAGAAAGATCCAGCTGCAATGCAAGGTTAGGAGACCCTGGCCACCAAAGTTATTTGAATTACAGCATTCCCACTCTTGATAAGAACCGAAGGAAATCAGATGTGCGAAAGAGGATCTTTTGTGCCAAGATCCAGCATGGAGTGTCTAAACCATATGTCAGACCAACAATGTACACAGGTCCTCATATACATGAATAGATACCACCTGGGCCTTCTGGGTAAAAGCAAATCTCACTGGACTGGCTAAGGCTCCTCGTACTCTAAGAAGGACCTGCCATCCTCTATTTAGCTCATGTGAATATGACTTCCATGAGAGAGCATCATCATAAAGTCAGTTGGAAATGTCTCTGGCTCTACAAGTTTAGAATAAGAAAGAGATGTCTAGAACTCAAACAAGAATTACCCTTACATCAGAAAGATACTGCTTATTTATGTCAGAAAATAGTGTTAAATGGTCTTATTTACTCAACTAAATCAAAGTTAAACCACACCCTTCTGACAACGGAACAATGACTCTTCAGTGTCAGCAAGTGCATCATGAATGTTTTATACAGATGATGTGATTCTGTCATCATGTTAAGCATAGATGAACTGGTTTTTGGCACATGGAGCTGTAAACACAGCAGTTACATGAGGCCACAGAGTATAACTCTCTCCTTCTGTCTGCTTTAATATTTCCAATGGAAAAAAAAAAAAACATCTTAAGGGGGGGCGAAGGTGTAGTCTCCAGCTCTTTGTTCTAAACTCTTCACTATTTAACCTGTTTATTATTCTGTCCTTCAGCACAGGGCAAGTACTGTTAAGATCAGGACTTACCCTGAAAACTTTAAGCTGTGTTAGACTGATGAGGTTTAAAAGTTAAACATCAAGACACAAAATATATTAAAATGCCCTCAGTGGGTAATGAATCAATTAATTATTCTTTTTATGGGCTTAATAGGCAGATACAGCCAATCCATAAAGCACCATTCATCAAAAACAACCCTAAATTTTTCATAGGGTAAAACAAAGTGTAAAAGATCAAATTAAAACATGAATCTCTTTGAACAAACAAAACTGTTAAATGTTAGATGACATCCAACTACGCAAATAAATGTGCCAAGAAATATCCCCCACACCATCACCACCAGTCTGAACTATTAATACAAGACAGCAAAGATGCATGCTTTCATGTAGTTTATGTTAATTCTGCCCTCACCATCTGAATATGGTCAACAACTGAGACTCATCAGACCAGGCAACATTTTTCTTATCCTCTATTGTCCAGCCACAGAGTTACTGCCCTGTGTTTGGCTGATAAAGTAATTTGACTTTTAAACCTTGAAGTAAAGTGGACAGTTAGTTTACTCAAAAGCTTTATATCATCTATTTTAACAAAAAGTTGTCCAAACATACAGAAGTTCTAAACAAAGGGGCTACGTCATGGAAAAGTTAAACACTGTAAACAGTCTTATTGTCTCGTATTGTTGAACCAAAGTTGTTTTTTGAGTAGTTTAAACCTACAAGTGGACTAACTATGAGGCTTTCAATGGCGACATATGCTCCTTTGTACTGGCTATCGTCCGACCCTGGATATATCCTCCAGGGACAAAGCTCACAAGGTCCCTCATTTGCACTCATGTTTACTTGTGCCATGGGCCTCTAGCAACCTCACTTCAAAAATCTGAACTAACCTTAACATTGTAAGACAGGGCAAATAGTGTCAGATCACTTATAGTTATGGAAATGTGGAAAATTGCCCTATTGTGCCACCTGTATTTGGATCACCACTCAAATCTAATCACTTCCTCCATGCACCATGACCAACAAAACCCCTCAAAATGTCATCAAAATCTGACTTTTCAAGTTACAGTATCTTGCAAACAGACAGTCACACAAACACAGCAAAAACATAACCTCTTTGGTGGAGTTAGTAATCACATCACCTATAAAACCACCCGGCCCTTCCTCTTGACCCACCACAAACTGAAATACAACTTTAAGGAAATAGTTCCTTTTTTGAGTCAATAAGAAGAGAACATGGACAAAATACATAAGCTCACACTTTTATCGTCTTCTCCCAGTCTGACCCAGCTCTCGGCCAAGTGCAGAAACATCACTATTCGCCTCTAGCAACAAGCCTCAGTATAAGTATGTCTGTCAGGAAGCTATGCGCTGGACTACAGAGGCGATGGCTGTGTGTATCTGAGAGGAAAACCACCTTCTCTCCAGAGTTAAGCTACACCATCCTCAGCAGGAGACTCATTCTGATTCAAATTTAAAATTGAGATCAAATAACCCCTCAGACACCCACCAGTTGTATTTCTGAATGTCACTTTACAGGCGCGCTGACCCAGATAAAGCCTGGGAGAAAAAGTGTCCATGCACCTTCAGACTGGAGCCATGTTTCAGTTTTAATTAGAGGGGAGAACTTTATCTCTCCCCTCTCTCCCTCGCTCCGCTCCCCCTCAGCCACCTGGACCAGGCTGCAGCAGAATGTAAATTGGGTTCTGGGCCTTAATTGGATACTGTACATGCTGGGAAGGACCTCACACACACCACCACACACACTGACACACGCAGACCTGATGCCTCACATTTAAAGGTTACACTGGGGGATGCTGGCAGAAGATTGCTTAAAGGTAAGCTCTAAAAAGTGAAGAGTGTTTGCTCTGACTGTGTAAATCGACTCTGCGGCTGTCAACATAGACGGAATAATATTTGGGAAAGATGTTGTGTCAGATGTGCGAGAACCATGCATTGTGAAGTTTTAAACAACTGTAATTGTAACTGACTAAACCAAAGGCTTCCAGTAGACCAAAGACGTAAGAGAGGTGGACATGTCCTTCATGTCTTGAAAGAAAATCCAGCACAAAGGGATTCTCTCCCATTAACAGCATAAGCCAAAGCACCTCTGTTTGTTTTGTCTGTGCTCTTTGAACATTTTTGTTTTCTCCGCTGTCTTTAAAAATGGATGGGTGCTTTAAAGAAGTCTTTTGGGAAGAAAGGAGGAAAACAGCAGTAACACATCAACCAGGAGTAAAGACAGATGCGTCGCAATTTATATTTATCTCCTCACTAAGAGACAGCAACTTTTGCTTTGGAATAAACATGCTGTGATCAAGGTGCTGAACTTTAGGCTTCAAATCCGTCTAATTGATGTCAGCAAACTATACTCCAAAACTTTGCCAAATCCCCTGCATCTGGAAGCTGGTGTTCTATTACAGAGTGGCAGCATTATTTGGTGTCAACTCCGGTAACATCTCCAAACTTAGGAGCAAGTTCTGTGGGACTAGTGAAGTCAAACACAGCCCGAGAAGAGGGTGCCTATAACACCTCAAGAAGACAGGTTCCTCTCTCTTGCTTCACAGAGGAACCGTAGGCTTTCCTCAAAAGGATTTTAGCTCTCTCATTTTGGCCACTACCCACACATTTAGCTGTGTTGCTCAATCCACTAATGCACAATCCTTACAAATTGTAATTTGTTGTAAAGAAGACTAACCAGGCTTTCAAATGGTATGAAATTGGTGTAATGGAAGGGGGGAAATAATCAGCCAAAGTAACATTTCCAAACTTTTATTGAGAAGTATAGTTAAGAAATACATGGCCATCACATCAGCCTTCAATGCCCAGGCTATGTCCAAAATCACATATTGATTCTTTACTTCACACCCAGAATGTTCTATGTAAAAGAATAATGTAGCTTGTTGGGGTTACATAGGATGCCAAACACACTGTTTAATGTTTTGGATACAAAAATATGCGTTAATTGTCTGTTTATAACTCCCCAACATGAGAAAAGCTCTTCTGCTACCTTTGTTGCTTGCTCCATTTCTCAGAAAATGTTTTAAGAAATATTAGAAGTATCCAATAATGGCATTTCCAACATAACTGGGCAAGTTGCTGTCAAAATGTGGAAAACTGCCCTATCTCTCACTTTTAAGAATCCTTAAAAAAACTGTTTCGACTTCTAGATCCTAGGGATGTAACGGTTACTGATAAAATGATAAATCGCAGTAAAATTTTCGACGGTTAGTAATACTGTTTCCTATTTTTTACTGTTAAAACCATGTTTGATTTTCTCACTTTGACAATAACTCACGGTGTTACTGCTCATTGCCTGGTAAAGCCAGAACTATGTGTCTGCTCCTAATCAAAGCAGTAGCGGTCCCTCAGATGCAGGTGTGCATGCGTACTTTGCGAAGTTTGGCCTTTGAAAGCGAAAGTATGGCGGTTGGTGCCTGTACGCACACTGTACCAGAGGTTATCTCCTCCCTCAAAATGGACCATTACAGATCGTTCTTAAATTCACATTATTTTTTAACTTAATAAAACTTTGTTGAATGGTTTCAGTGTGTGTAAGTACTTTTTGAACATTTTGAGCACATTGAATTGTTTTGCCAAACAAAAGGAAAAACACAACATAAACACAACCTAACCTCCTTAGCAGATGTAGAAATCCCTCAATGATGTCAGCAGAGTATATGCCACCTCCCACAGATGGGAAGCACTCTCTGAATCTGGTATTTGTTCAGCCCACAGGTGCCCTCACATAAAAGACACATGCATATGTCTGTGCAGCCACAGCATTTGAAAAGCTGCAGACCACATCCACTACTCATGAGAGGCATAGTCATGCACAGAACATGAGGAATTACATCAAAACAGCTTGTTGTGAGCAGAGATGAAAAAAAGCGTTGGCCATTTTGAGGCTGGACTTCGGGCCGTCTGCACATCGATGTAACGAGTTTTAGACTGACTATGAGCAAACCTGCATGTCTGGGACAGACCTTCCAGCTCTGCTCTGGAAGGGCTGTCCAACAACTTGGAGAGGCCCGCTACCACTGGCAATATGACCGGGTATTGAAGTCAGTGGCTGAGGCCAGTCTCCATAGTTAAGGCCGGAGAGAAGCCAAAGTGAGAGCCAACACTATCAGCCAGCCTACTCTCATCCACAACAGACTGGGGACCGCTGGTCCACTTGGGACAGCAGCCCCAGTTTCCCAGATAACACCAAGCTCCTTTAGGCCAGATGTGGTGCTAACATCGGCCTCTTCTGAGCAGGTTCTCTTGGTGGAGTTAACATTCCCCTGGGAGGACCACATGGAAGTAACCTGACAGGCCAGATGGGCCATTTGATAAATTTTACTAGTCCATCTGGAAGAGAGCCCATAGAAAGTGTTTGGAAATGTGCAGAACCTTTCTAAGGATATCCTGTAGGTAGTTGGACAGTCATTCTGTCAATCATATTCATTATGTCAGTCAGATAATGTAGTAGGATGGTGCTACGAACAAAATGTAAGCCACTTCATAAAACAAACTTAAGGCAAAACATGTCAGAAGTGGAGCAAAAAAGTAAAGGAAGAGCTGAAATAACTCATACTCAAGCTGTTAGCATGTGTGCTCATCTCTGTCTGAGCAGTCACTACCTGCTGTTGCTCCCACCTCTTCTTACTCTAGAGGACTCTGATTGGGACGTCCCACTTTTGGGCTGCTCTCAGTCGATGCGGACTGGAGCTTGGATATCTGCTGGTCAAAGGTCAATGCTCCTGGAACAAAAGTCAGGGCCTGATCAACCCTGGCTGGCTCGCCTCAGGAAACATCACTGATGACGTGTTCCAACGCACCTATGAATGTATCTACACACCAGAGAGTAGTTGAATCTAATGATCATGATGCAATATCTTTTCAAATGATCCATAACCGAGCTCATTTTTTCACCCAGGCTATCTCTTTAAATGAGAAGGGAAGTCAGTGTTCTTGAGGAACAAACATGTGCATGATATGACTTCCACTTCAGCCTGAATGATTTTGGCTGACAATCAGCTCCAGTTAGCAGCTCTCTGGCCAGCTCAGGCCCACTGCTACACCACATCTTTGGCTCATTCTGACACATCATTCATCACAAATCTGGCTCAAGATTCACACAACTGCTTGGAGACAACATTTGGCTAGTTGAGTTTGACGCCAGAGAAACCCCATTTCCTGAAGTGTCGAAGTTTTTCTCCAAAATGTTCAGGTTTGATTAAAACAAAAGTTCAGACAAGTTAAGAATCCATCAAACTGGAGAAGGTGGATGTGAATGTAGCTTTTTTTGTAAAGTCTTACTTGTATGCAGCCACTTGCCTCAGTGAATTTAGCCATTGACAGTGACAAACTGTTGTTTATTCTGCATTTGTGGGTGCTGTGTGTGTGTTTGTGTGTGTGTGCTGATAAGCTAAGGTAGAGCAATCACACACATCCATACACACAAACACGCCAGGAGACACGCAGACACCCACTGGGAGATGCTTCAAAGTGTGGCATTGCTGTCGGCTGTATTGCTTTGTGTTTCATGTGTCCTCTATTTTTCAACCCGACACCCTCCTCCTCCTGCCTCTCTCCCCTCCCCTCCCCCCTATTCTTTATTAATGTCCCAGATGTGGCGGTGGCACACGGGGAGCTCATTACACCCAAGACAACACAAAGCAGTGATTTCCATATTCAAACATTTTGGTAGGAGGTGCTTTCATGTAATATGTAACCAAACAAAAAGTGTACAGCCCTCGAAAACTAACAATGCTGCTTGTTCGACAGTTTCCGATCCATGTTTGATTAGGTGAGGAAAGAAGGGGGAGGAAGAGGAAGACATGGGGGAGGAAGAAGAAGATAAGAGGGAGGAAAGTTCATGCATTATGTAACTTCGTGTTGCTGTGGCTGGTGGAGAAGTTTCAGCTGAGGGTTTCAGGGTGGAGGGAGAGGATGGACGAGGAAGGAAGTTGAGGTTGAGAGAAGATGGATATGCAGTGAGGGCAGAGGAACAAGAAGATATTAAAGGGATAGTGCAGAGTTTTTAAAGTGCATACACAACACTAGCCTGACCATTACCCACAGGGACAGAAATCAGCTCTGTATCTGTGCAAAAACTACATATGGCTGGACTTCTGCTATATATTTAATTTCCTGACAGCAGCTTTCTTTTCCGAAACATTTACACCAGGGGTCACAAAGTTTTCTGAGCCTGTGAGCTACCCTAAAGATAAGGAGTAGTATGGAGGGCTACTTACTTGATTTAATGTTCTTAAGTATTAAAAATGTTATAATCTAATGTTAAATAATAAATATTATGCATTTAAAAGGCTACATACAACAGTGTATATTTACTTTTTTACTTTAAATTATTTCTAAAAATATTTTTTACCACAGATTATGTTGTAACGTTGACCCCAGTGTTATTTATAAGCAAAACAAACAACTGAAATAAAAAAATGCTGAGTAATTTTTATTTCAAGTACAGTGATGGTAGCTTGTGTTATTTTTTAAATTGAGAGGACCTCATTGGCTCCCTGTGGGCTGTCAGGCACTTGAGGGCACCTTGTCGGGCACCCCTGGTTTAGACCAAGCAGTACAGCTTCATTCGGCTCAGTATGGCATGAAATTACAGGTGTTTCCACTCTCAAAAAGAAGAAAAGACACCCAAATAACTATCCAGTGCCATCCTACTTTTTGGCATCTCTGAAGGGGTGCCCAGCATTTCAAGCCAATCCTAAAGGGTGGAGCTAAAAGAGTCCCCCAGAAATACCTGAAAGAGATGAGAAAAGAGGAAAGAGGGATATAAACAAAACAAAAAGAGGAAGAGCCAAGGAGTTTGTGAGAGGTGAACGATAAGACAAGATGAGGAATATGAGAAGATAAGATGTTCAGGGAGGACAAAAGGGCCGATGATGATTGAAATGAAGAATGTGGAAGACAGAAACTGAGGGACAAAGTTGAGAGACAAGCAAAAAAAGAGGAGGTAAAGTTGAGAAAGTGGTGAACCAAATAGGTGAGAAAAAAGGTGAAGAACATGCAAAGGTCAACAGAGAGGTGAAGAAAGACGAAGCGAGGGTGGTGGGGGAGGTGAAAAAGACAATGGACGGTCAGAATGTTTGGTAAGAGTAACAAGGCGAAAGATAACAACTGAAGACAAGGGCTTAGATTTGTAGAGGGTAAAAGAGATGGAGAAATGTATGATGTCTAAGGGTAGGGAAAGGAGGGCAATGGGAGATGCAGGAGGGCTGAGGTTGAAGAGAAGAAAGGGATGTGGCAGGGGCGGACAAAAAAGTATGCATTATTAATGGATAATTTTAAATGAACATAAAGAGACAAGGTCAGTAGGTTAGGGGGAAGATGAGAAGATGAGGCAGTGAGCAAGTAAAGCCAAAAAGATGTGATGTGGAAGGGGAGGGGGATAGAGGAAGACGTGGAGATGAGAGGGCAAGAGGAATGGGAGAAAAAATGGCAGCTGAAAAGGGAAGCTATGGGAGAAGAAAGTCTTACAAACCCCAACTCCAATGATGTTAGGACGTTCAAAGAACATTAATAGAATACAATGATTTGCAAATCCTTTTCAACCTTTATTCAATTGAATAAACAACAAAGACAAGATATTTAAGTTTAAACTGATAACAAGTATTGGGTTTTTTTGCAATTCTTCGCTCAAAAGCCAGAATGAGGTGAGGTTCAACACTTTGTGAACAACTGTATGAGCAAACAGTCCAACGGCTTAATAACATTTCTCAACATACAGTTGCAAGGAATTTTCGGATTTAATCATCCACAGTCTATGATGCCATGAAAAGATTCAGATAATTAGGAAAAATCTTTGCACCTGGATGGCAAGGCCCAAGATCAACACTGAAAGCACATGACCTTCGATCCCTCAGGTGGCACTGCATTTAAAAACATCGCTCTATGAAAAGTATTACCACTTGGGCTCAGATATACTGGAAAACCATTTTCAGTTAACACAGTTGGTCACTACATTTACAAATGCAATAACAACTCTACCATAGAAAGTGAAAGCCATTTATCAACAAGAAATGCAGCTGGCTTCTCCGGGCCTGAACAAATCTGAGATGGACTAACGAAAGTAGAAAAGTACGCTGTGGTCTGACGAGTCCACATTTCAAATTGTTATTGAAAATCATGGACATCGTGTCCTCTAAGCTAGAAAAAGGACCATCCTGACTGTAATAGGTGCAAAGTTCAAAAGCCAGCATCTGCAATGGCATGGGGGTGCGTTAGTGCCCATGGCATGGGTAACTTGCACATATGTGAAGGCACCATTAATGCTGAAAGGTACAAACAGGTTTTTGAGCAACGTATGCTGCCATCCAAGCGACATCTTTTTCAGGGACATCCCTGATTATTTGAGCAGGACATTGCCAAGCCACATTTAACATGTGTTACAACAGCAGGGCTTCGTGCTGCCTGCAGTCCAGACCCTCCTCTCATGAAAAATATGTTGCCCATTATGAAACACAAAATACAGCAATGTCAACCCCTCGAATGTTGAGCAACTGAAGTCTTACATCAAGCAAGAATGGGACAGAATTCCACCTACTAAGTTCCAGCAATCATTGTCCACAAGAAAAGGCTTATATAACATGGTGGTAAACATGTCCCTGTCCCAGCTTTTCAGGAACCCGTTGCAAGCCTCAATTTAAAAATGAGTGAATACTTGCAAAAAACAAAAAACAAAAACATTTACCAGGCTGAACATCAAATATCTTGTCTTTAAAGTGTATTTAATTGAATATAAGTCGAAAAAGGAGAAGCATATCATTGAATTTTGTTTTTAATCTTTTAAACAATTTCCCAACTTTTTAACTGGAATTGCTGTTTGTAAATTGGAGCAAGAAGGAAGACTAGACAGTGAAAAGAAGAGATGTAAGGGGGTAAATATTGGGGGCAAAGATGAGAGGAATATGGGTTGTTAGATGAAAAAGATGGATGGTCAAAAGAAAATAAGGAAAGGAAGTGTGGGAAAGGAAAGGAGAAAGTGGTGAGAAGAAGGCGAGAAAGAGGAGGAGGCAGACATCGGGAGTCAGAGTCACTTTCGTCACAGAAATTTTGTGTTGATCGGAGGTGTGAACACAGAAAATCTGACAAAAAAACTCTCCCAGATAGACGTCCAAAAAGCGAGGTGACTGTGTGTGTGTCTATATGGCTGTGAGGAGTGTGTGTGTTTTGTGTGTTTGCTGCACCCTAGGGGACAGTCAACCTTTCCAGTGAACAGTCTTTATCAGCCTCCTGTTTGGGTTTGGATCTCCACCACATGATCTGCTGTTATTCAGCTGCTCAGTAACACGGAGCTCAGGCAGAAACAGCCTGTGATGACACCAGTAAGCCTGGACTGAGAAACACATGAGTTCTTCCTGTTGGTGTCCTATATTACACTCATGCTTTTTCTCTGAACTAATGAAATCCTCTTTACATCTTTGGTTATACATACTTTATATTAGTGACAAAGGGCAGAGCTGTAGGAAAACAAAGACTTACCAATTATTTGCCAAATCTAGAAATAAAAGGTGCTACCATCCACATATCAGTTTTTCTGTGCTTATCTGAGGCTGGATCGCAAAAGCAGCAAGTCAACCCAGACGCCCCTCTCCCAGTTCCTCTTGGGGGATCTTGAGGTTTTCCCTGGCCAGACAGAATACATAATCCTCTCAGGAGTCTTGGTCTGCCTCAGAGTCTCATTTGGACATGCCAAGAAGGCGGTAACCAGGTTGTTTGGGCATCTGGTCAGGATACCTGCTAACCAATTAGATGACTTTAAACCTCTTAAATTGTTCCTAACTGAACGCGATGCAAGCAAGGAAGTGTCAGTGACAAAACTGGACTAATTATATGGAACCACATGTGAGTTGGCAGCAGTGTAGTTCAGTCTGTAAGGGTTGGGGCAGGGGACTGGAGGGTGGCTGGCTTGAGTCTCAATTGAACCAAGCTTGGAAGTTGGTTTGGTAGATGGTAGATGCAAGCTGACTTCCTGGGGCATTGCTGTTGGTTACGACAGTTGGTAATGCAGCCAAAAGGGTTGGTGTCCCTTGCCACTGGAGCCTCAGGGCGTAGAGTTTGCCCCCTTGCCCCCTTGCCCCCTTAAGCTTCATCACACATAAACACCTATCAAAAGTAGGTTTTCTGGTTTTCTTTGACATTTCTCACTCAGCTGAGTTGAACTATCTGTTTAGAATTGCAGAGATAGAGGGGAAGAGGGGATACAGTGTGGACAGCAGGCGTGCAATGCAGCTCAACATCTGACGCTCACCTTCAGTTAGAGCAAGGAGTAGCTTCCGATTAAAAGAGCTCATGTTTTGCTTTATCTGGGGTTCATACATTCAATTTTATGACTGTTTGAACCCCATCATAAGCCCAGCGGAAAGTGTTTTGGCATGAAGTGCAGGTGTGTTCTCAAATTTCTGCCTGACCCAGGTGTCATATTCATGTGCTCACGTTGTTTGATTAGCAAATGATTATGAGCTCCTGCTTGCACCTATGGGTGTGTCTGTCTGAAATGAGGAGTGGTCAGACGCAAAGCTGCATTCTTTCTAAACTGCAGATGCTCACAACATGAGCTGACGATTTACATACCTGCATCATGAGGGTGTCAAAAATTATCTTTTAATCGATGCATCGTGATGCGGATAAAGAAGAGGAGGCATCGATGCAGAGACAGCCAATGTTTGTTCAATCTTGCAGAGGCTGCTGCTAGACTGCAGTATCAGTTTGTTTCTGAGGAAGGAAAAATAAGAATAAGAAGCCCTATAAAATGTATTTGTTTGGGTTTAAATGAAAAGACATTTTGCTGCAGTTGATCTCAAAAGCCAGTTGTAGTTAATAAAAGGAGTTCATATTTATCTAAATTTTGTTTCTACAAAGTAGCCTTGTACTGTAATATGGAAAATCAAGGATACTGCTCACTGTGTTGGATTGTAATATCAAATTGAATTGAATTGTGAACTTAATAATCATAATCTAATCAAATCCTGAGACTGTGAAGATGCACAGCTTTACAGCATCAACAGATTATGCAGGTTTCTTCTGCAGTTCCCATAGCAGGTTCCTTCATCTTTTATTCGGTTGACTCTCCATCTACAGGAGAGTATCCAGTGTGAACTCCTGCTCATACAAGTATTCCCAAGTGTCCAAAACTAAACCATGTTCATTTTCAATGTAAAAATCACCCATTTTGGTAGCTGTTGTTTCCTCTTGTGAAGCATCCTAGTTGTAGCTGCTGGTGGAAGATCATGTGGACTGTACCAAGTAGTGAAGCAGCACCAAAACAGAGCAGCACTGTAGTGGAAAAGTAAGCCATCGTTAATAGTCTGTCTAAAGTGTGTGAGTAACCTCTGCTGGTTTTGTGACTTGTTTGTTCCCCAGAATTCTTAATATTGCGCATCGTCCATGCAGACTGTTTTGGTTCAGACTGAGAGCTACTGTCTGTCAGTGTGTCTAGATCAGGATAGAACCTCAAACAACCCAAACATCCTGAACTTTGCCTTCAAGTTGTGAATGCAAAAAGGGATCCAAACTGCCTGTTGAATGTGCTGTGGCTTTATCTTGGTTTTACATGCTGTTCAGATTGTTATGATTTATATTTTTGCACCAGAACATTTTATTGATGAACTTTGGTGTTTTTCATTTGTCTTGTAAAGGTGCGCTATTGCTGTATATCATAAATACGTCAAAGAGAAGTACAGTTTTCTGTCATTTATTCTATTTTTGAATGAGATGGTTGGACCCTGATCCTTTTGTTCACACAGTTTTCAGTAGGTTTAGGCCTGACTTGTTCCAATCATATTTCCTATCCCCACAAAACTTCCTTTTGTTTTATGATAAACGTGTCTAAACTTCTGTTTTTGTGTGTTTGTGCGTCTGTTGAGGCATTATGAGCGGCTCAGCGGCTGCTGCTGCATTATCAGCAGATATGAGGCGAGCAGACCTGCATGTTTGCTCAATCTGTGGCTCTGCAGCTTCAAATCAAATCTCCTGTAATTAACTCTGTCATGTGTTCGAGTTCAGAGTGTTCTCAGTGTGCGGTGTGTTACTGTGTGAGTGCAAACAGAGAGCAGACACATTCACATGCTAGGTGTCGTCTCTGTGTGTGTTTGTGTGCTATATCATAATGCTTATATGAGTATCTGATGGCAGATTCGTTACTGTTAATGCTGCACTTATGTCACATTGATGACAAGTAGCGTGGAAGGAAGACTGGGATGTTTACGTCTTGGCTGTTTACAAGTCATAAACAGGCAATTACAGTAACCTGAACATGAGGGAACATTGCATCAGTGCTGTCTGTCTCTGTGTAATGCAGTGCTGCTGTTCATTAGGTGTTGCAGACAACAGAACCAGATGTTGTTTGAGAGCACGAGGGATCCAAAAGCATCTTCTAACACGTTAACCTTTACAAACAGTGTTTTTTTCTTTTGCGTATCTGTCTGAATTCCAGTCCAGAGAAGTGTCAGTGCTTAAAACCTACATAAAACACTTAAATATTCTAGTTTGTTGTGTTGATATTCTCCTGTATCGTTTTTCACATTTTTATTTTTTTTCAGTTCCAGAAAGGAGGGTTATGTAGTGCCAAGATGAGCGCAATTTTTGTTGTTGTTTTTCAACCTAGATCTGCAAAATCCAGAGAGAATTTATCAAGCACCCGCTTGCACCATAATAACTCTCCTAAATGATGATGAGTGTGAAAGCCACCTTATTTATAACTCTAAAAGTCAGGATCGTAAAATAGATAGCCTGTGACTTCACACTGTCATTATTTACATAATCCGTAGTGTTTCAAATGATAAATAACTGAACTGTTCACATGCTACTGAAGTTAAGATTTATCATGAATAACTGTCAAAGTTAAGTGATTATTAAAACTCTACCATGCAAAGTAAAAGCCATATGTCACCCAGAAATGCTGGATCCTCAAGCTCATCTGAGATGGACTGACACGAAATGGAAAAGTGTGCTGTGGTCTGACGACTCCACATTTAGAATTGTTTTTGAAAGTCATGGACGTCGTGTCCTCCAGGCTGAAGAGGAAAAGGGCCATCCAGATTGTTATCAGCATAGCAGGCGTCTGTGATGGTATGGGGGTGTGTTAGTGCCCATGGCATGGGTAACTTGAACCATCTTTTTCAGGGATGGCACTGCTTATTTAACCCTTTATTGCCTGGAAACACAAATTATAGCCAGAAAATTCTAATTTTTTGGAGCTAAAATGTTTATTTCACTTTCTACTGAAATCCTAAAACATCAAAATTTCCATAAAATTTAACATATATATATTTTTTGTATCTCATTTGATATATTAGGTGTTGTATACTGGTAATCCATTTGAGGACATTTTTTTATCATTTATCTGATTGTATTCAGATGTTTTTTTAGTAATTTGTTGATCATATTGATTAGATAGAGGTATCATAAAAGTATGTATCAAATATGATACAAAAGGCGTTTAAGGGTTAAGCAAGACAATCTGCACGTTACAACAGTGCTACTTTGTGATAAAAGAGTGCTTGTATTAGACTGACCTGCTTGCATTCTAGATCTGTCTCCCATTAAAAATACGTTGTTCATTATGAAACCCAACCCTAGAGTGTTGGCACTGAAGCTGTATACCTCAAGCAAGAAAGGAAAGAAGTCCACCTACAAAGCTTCACTAATCAGTGTTCAGTCCCAAAACGCTTATTATTGACTTCACACTAATTTTACAAATATCATATTATTTACATAATAATAAGGGTTTTCAAATGAACTTTTAACATGTTACTGATATTAAGATTTATCATGATTAACTGTCAAAATTAACTGGTTTATTGGGATTACAAAAACTGACTGACACTCAAAACATAACAAATAATTTGATTGAAGAGCAACAAATAATAATTATGTTTCTGCCAGAGCAAGTTTAAATTCTCATTCGAGTGTATGATTTTGGTGCATAATTATTGTATGATATATTATGATTAATAAATGTGAGGACTGAATATTTCAATGCATTTCATTATTCCAGCATCAGTCCATGGCGCTGTTGAAGGTTTTACAAGTTTTATAATGAATGCACTGTTGAACAGAGACCCTCTAACTGTTGTAATTTATGTGTGCTGGGTTCTGTGTTAGCTGGCAGAAAAATGAATGGGAGACAACAGAAATTTGCAGCTTGTAATGTGGCTGCTACACCGACTTTCAGCTGAGTGTGTGATTTTTAAATGTGAAAAAGGAGAGTTTTATGAAAAGCCGATTTTTCTTTCCCACAAAATAACTTCAGAGTAAATTTTTTTTTTAGATGTTTCTGCACCAAAGAGCAATTTCGGCTCCGATTAGCGTGGATAAATGGTCAAAACGGAGAAAGAGAAAGATGTTATTTCAAATTTCCTCACATTAGCGCAGACATGGCCTGAAAGAGTCTGAGTAGAGAGTAAATCAGACAGTGAAGTGAGGAAATCTCCCTGGAGACGGATTGAGAGAAAAGAGACAGTTTCTACTTATTCCCTCCCGTCTGACCCTTCCTTCACCCCTCCCCCTCCTCGTCCACCCTCTCTCTCTCCCTCCCCATGTGTGTGTCTGTCTGTCTGCCTCTCAGTCCTCCATCCGCACACAGCTCCAGCATGCAGTCACACGTAGCCTACAGCATGCTGGGTAAAAGACATGACAGGCACACACACACACACTCGAGTGCAGGATTGTTTGTGTATGTTTGGTTGCAGTTGTTGGGTTGCCAGCTGGTGTTGCTGGTTGCCAGGTTCCTGGCGGCGGGCTGGGCTTGTTTACAGCTGTGACCCACGCCAGTGCTCCACGCCACATGCACCACCTCTGCCGGCCTCCATGGAGCTCAGTCAAAAAAATTTGGAGTGTCCTTACTACAAATTACAGGGGGGTATCAAAAACTGCAAGGGTTGTCACAAAGAGCTGCAGCCAGCACAACAGGATCAATTCTCTGACAGATACTCCCTCTGCTTTCCTCTTTTGTTGGTTATGTTCTTTTACTTCAACAGGTTATAGCACCACAAATATCAGTTTGTCATATCTTCAGAGCTGGACACACGCCCCTCAACCTGGCAAACCAGAGGGACATTTCAATATATTTCCCATAGGAAGTGTTTGGGGAGGACAGAACTTTCAGAAGCATATCCAGCAGGTGACTGGACGGTTGTTCCATCAGTCACATTTATTACAAGCCAATCAGATAATGTAGTAGGCGGGTGCTACTGCACTACAGAACGTGGGCTACTTCATAAACAAACTCTCAAAACACATCGGAAATGGAGCGGAAATATACTTACCATAGAGAAGTTTGCATTGTTGGTATTTATTTTTCATTTCATAAAGCAATGTGGTCCAGATTTGACAAAACTGCTGCTAAAGCTGTTAGCATCTATGCTAATCTCCGTTGGAGCATCACTTCTTGCTGTCATTTTGCTCGTAGCTTGTTTCTATTCTTGCTTTAAAGGATGCTGAATGGGCCGCCCTGCTTTGGGCCTCTTACAGTCACTGTAGATTGGAGTTGGCAAGACGGATCTGCCTGATTACAGACATTTGATCAGGCAGATGTAGCTGCTAAGTAAGGTTACGCCTCCCTTAACCCCCTAATTACCTTTGCCAAGAAGGTTATGTTTTTGCCAGAGTTTGACTGTTAGCAAGATAACTCAAAAAGTTACGAACAGATTTTGAGGACATTTTTAGGGAAAGTCTGTAATGGCACAAGGAAGAAGTGATTGTGTTTTAGTAGTGATCTGAATCCAGATGTGGATAAAGACAATTTTACTTTAGCAGCACATGTTCACCTTTCAGTTTTCAACTTTGCATAATTTTGTGACCCACATGTATTTATTTTGTGCTAAATTTTAGAATGACAGTGATGCCTGGGTGAACTTGTGAGCTGGCCTTGGGATGAGAGAGTTAACATGTTTATTTCTTTTAGAAAATCAGCATTTTGACATGGGGTCCATGTGACCTACAGTGTTTTCGCATTTAGCCTCAAGATGACACAATAGTTATTCTCAAAGTTGCCACTTGGCCTACTCATAGAACAAATTTTTAACTTAAAGACACAGGATGAAAAATTCAACCAACTTTGGGCCCTCAGGTAAACAAAACACCCGCTGATGAGTCCAGACGTAATAGCTCAGTCACTCCCACCGGCCATCACTGTTTACTGTTCTTTGATGGAGCGTTCTGTTGAGCACACTTCAGTAAAAACATCCCTCCATACGGTGTGTTTACTCAACAGAAAACCAGCATTTCAGTTCCATGGAAAAACTTCTTATAATGACAGAGATAAAACATTTAAAAAAGGACTTCTTCATTCGGGCTGGTATCGCGCAGTATTGGTGCATTCAGTTGACCTTGAACCTTGGAAGGGGGAGGAGGGAATTTTGTCACATCCCGGTCAGAGACCTTCAAATCAGATAAACTGGAATGCACCATAAACTTCCATAGCATTTTGGGTCGTGCTTCAAGAGAATCAGGAAGACACTTTTTACCCTTATTAGGTGAAATTAATCTGTGAAAGAGAAAAGTTGGTTTGCTGTGTAGTGACGCCCCCTTATGGTGTGACGTTTTTGTCCTCCAAATTTCCCCAAGGGGATTAATAAAGTATTTATCTATCCATCTATCTGTATTTCAGGGGTCAGGGAGCAGAGCTACAGGTGGGCTGTCACAGGTAAGCAGCTCTTAATGTGAATGAGACAGGACTGGCAGCAGTAGCAGGTCCTGCTCTCTGGTCCAGTTACCTTCATGCATTAGTACGTGTTCTCATGGCACCCGTAAACAAACGGTCGCCATTATCCAGTCCATGTCTTGTATAGAGTGAAGAATTTCTCCTTCTTAAAACAATATTTGAGGAAATCTGAGCTTTTTACAGAAAACTAAATCGTTGCTGTGGGATACAAACCTCCCATCTCCATTTTTTCATGATTTTCATTTTTTTTTTCATAAAACATTGCTGTTGGTCACCTTCCATGTTGGTGAGTGGGTTTAATAAACTTTAAACTAAATACAGTGAACCCCTGTGATATCGTGGTTCGGTTTCACGGTCCTGGTATTTCGTGTTTTTTTCTGTAAGGCCTATTAATTTTGATATTGCATACATTTTAGCCATTTCGCGGCATTCTGCAGCATTGTTTATAAGTTTTAATCTTGTGCGTCACAATATAATGCCCGCATGTACTGATTCAGCCAATCAGAGTGTCGGTATTTTTGTCTCTGCCGTTAACTGGCTGTCGTGTATCACATGGCTTGCATCTCCTAGGGAGGAAAGATGCTTGGTTTGTTCCCATTCAGTTCCACGTCTCTCTCTACAGTGATCGGTGTTCTGGATAACTTTAGTGTTTCGTGCATTGATTTTATGTTTCTGATTCTGTTGCTCTCTTTTTATGAGCTTAAATTTATTTCTATTGTTTTAAAATTGTGTTTAAAGACCCTAAAATTCTTTTAAAAGCACCTTAAAAGTTATAAAGCATGCCTAGAGTATATTTAAATAGGGTATTTCTATTTCCCGGATTTTCCCTTATCTGGAATCTAACCCCCATGCTGGAAGTGGGACCACTTTATATACAAGAAAAATAAGTAATCAGGAAAATACAATATCCATTCATTCAATAGTAATGTGTGTTTTTTCAATTACCTGAAAAGTTCTCATTTTGGAGATAGGAGGTTTGTACCTGACAGTGACAATATATATAACATAGAATCAGTTCATTAAGAAAAAAAGAGTCAAATTTACATACTGTATGCTTAAACTCCAGATTATGTCATCCATCCATCCATTACCTTCACTGCTTTCCCTTTTGGAGCCAGAGCCTTTTTAAGCTGGCACGGGGCGAGGGGTGGGGTATATCCTGGATTGGTCCCCAGTCAATCACAGGGCTGACATAAAGAGAGAGAGACGACAGGTCACACATACACTCACATTTAAGGGCAATTTAATTCCTTAGTTATCGTGACAAGTATGTTTTTAGTTTGTGGGACAAAAATAAGAATCAAACCAGCAACCTTCTTACTGTGAGGCACCAGCACTTCCTGCTGCACCACCTTGCAGCCCCAATTAAATTAAAATAAAAAAAGCAGAAAACTCTGGAGTCTAAACTAGTAAAGTCTATGTTAAGAGGTTGTAAAATTAAACTTTTAAAATCTGTAACTATTAAATGATGGCTTTTCGTCCATGTGGAGCTCTTCCACATTTGGACATGCAGTCAGCACTGTAGTAAAAAGTCTAGAGTCTCAGTCTTGGTATCAGAGAGGAGAAGCTGGTCTAATGTCTCTCTTCGAGCTTTACCCTCACAGCTCAGCAGTGAAAATCTTGATCACACTGACAATGGAGGCTTCTTTGTAAAACCACAACCTCTCAGTCTGTCAGAGCAGTTTCTCTGTTCAACCACAGTTCTGTAATGTGGTCTACATGAGCCACTGAGGAGCTCCTTACCATCCTTTCTTCTTCTTCTCTTTCTTTAATCCATTCACGCCCCCGCCCACTCCCCCCTCCCTCCCTCCACTCTCCTTGGCCTTGATATCAAATAAAGATGAAGGTGTCGCTCTAATCGACATTGTAGCCCATGAATCATTTAACAGTGTTAGTCTAACATCCCAGATTCCAGGTCAGTGCGTCTCACTACACATCCCCCTGCCAGCAGGCTCTAGCCCGCTCCAGCCCGCTCCGGCCCGCCTGCCACACACTGGCAGCGCCGCGTCTCTGCTGTTGTTGCCAACCAGCAAACGTTGTTTTCTGCCCCGGCCATCCCCCGGGCACCCAGCCCTGATGTGCAGGAAAATGCTGAGCAGGAGGAATATTTTAGATGAAAGCATACATTTAGCCCTTAGCTTGGGTCAAATTACTGCTTTTTTCACACTTCTGACGTCTCCTTACTGCTGCACATTCAGAGCACTTCCTGCAATACCAGAGTTTGTTTTCAGGTTATTTTCAGATATATAAAAGTTGTTGCTTTCCTACTGCACATTAAAGTTATCAGTTCTCTGTTTTTAAAGTTTTTCTACCTTATTTGCACTAATTTAAGATGTGGGCTTTTGTGAGATCATTCAGTTAGTTATTTTAACTTTATGTAAAGTATTTAAAATTGTTAACATTTTGCATTACATCTCAGCTACATTTCCTTTAAAATAAATTTAATGCTTGAACCTCTCCTGGGGATCTGGCATTTAGATTAAAAATTTAAGCTGCATATACACTAAAAGTGAGTTACATTTCTTATTCCTGCATATTTATGAATGCATCTTCTAACTTGTCTGCATGAGCCTGACTTAAATTCATAAATTAAGGCACAAGTTTAGGGATGAAGTAAATGGAGTCTTTTTTGGCCTGAACAGAATTCTAACAAGTCTGAATGTTGGAATTGAAGAATTGGAGATGTATGTTGAAAAGATTTTTTTTTTTTCAAATAATGAAGTGTCCTGTGCTTAGTTTAATTAGGTGTAACATACTTACAGTGAGTTATATTGTGAATAAGCTTTGAGAATTTAAAAATTTTTATAATGCTTAATAAAAAAAAAATGAATGTTCAGAATTTCACAATGGGTGTTTATATGATACAAATACTTGGTAGTTCCTGCAAACAGCACACATATATTAATATAACTGTGTGCTCGACTCCATGTGCTCTATCCTGCATCAAACATCAACAGAAATAACATCATTTATCATAAATTCATACTTTTAGACCAGTTAAACCAAATTTAATGGCTTTTTAAATCAACATCAGTCCCCTCCAGTTTATGATCATTATAGATGTTAATGCTAGCATCAGAATGATCTCTCTAGCCATGGTTGTTATTTAGTAAACATCCATAGTAACTGCTTTAACAACAACATAGACATGAGGACCCTCCTGAAAGCGAGATGCCACATCCCAAGAGGCAAACCTGGATAAACTATATTTAGCAGGTACTGATATAATGAGGACAGAGTTATAATCTTTATAAGTTTGTCACTAACATAAATTCTTACTTTTAGTCTCTTTATCTTTGCCTCGATAGACACATTTTTTGATGTATGTATGTATGTATGTATGTATGTATCTATCTATCTATCTATCTATCTATCTATGTATGGCTTCAGCCTGCTCTATTGTAAAGTGCCCTGAGATAACACTTGGTATGAATTGGTGCTACACAAATAAAGATTGATTGATTGATTGATTAATTGATGCGATATATTTGCAGTTCACTGACTACATGCACAAAAACAAACTTTATTGATTGTTAAGTTTATTTTTTCCTGTAACACATTTATTATCCATGGCACTTCATGCATCTTTTTTTCACTTTACTTTGAGCATGTAATGACCACTTAAAGTAACTTATACCTTCCTTGTAAAGAACCATATCTGCTTATAAAACAGAGTTTTATTACTTACCTCAAGCATCTAATGACCACTCACAATCAATTATAACCACTTTATTGTAATTGTGTTTAAAATGTGTTATTTATGTATTAAAATCAATTACAAGAAAAAACAATCGCATAAACTTTGGCCGTGTTAGTGAACAGCAAATATGTTGTACTAACAACTAACCTAAATGCTAATTGTAAAATGCTCTATAAAATATTTAGAATAGTTTTAATTTTTTACTCCTATATGTACAATATATCACACTATATGCCTGTTTAAAACTCATTATTAACACAGGAATTTCAATGACTTATGATTATAAAGCATTATTTATTATCACAAGTGGTTATTATTTTAGGATTATATAGCATAATAAGCACATTATGACACATTATAGATATGCTTATAAGACGTCATAATGCATTATAAAGGAGTGGCTTCATCTAAATTATCATCAACCATTATGATGCTTTACAATGGTGTCATGATATGTGATAACTTTGCCTGAAGGAAACTTACATGCAGATTGTAGCTCAAAGTTAAAACCAACAAGGTTGCATAACAATCATGGAATCATCAACAAAAAATATGAATTTGAAAGTACTGGTAAAAGTAATGATGCACTGATTATGAAAATCAGGGCTGATGCTGAAACCGATGTGGCAAACACGGTTGCCAATGTTTTTTTTAAACTGCTCCTTTTGCTTTAATTCACCTACAATAACAGTCATTTCTCTCATGACTGATCATAACACAGATCAGTTTGACCCACACGTCATTTCCTCTATCCAACAAAAAAAAAAGAAAAAAAATCATCTCTGAATCAGCAGGAAAGTGCCCTAAGTGCCAGCATGAAATTGGTATGACACATCAGAACAATATCTGAGAGTGATATCTGCTTAATCCACATTCATTTGCTTCCTGCCAAAGTTTAAAAAAAGAGCCAATATTGACTTATACACTCATATTTGTTGTTTATATCACTTGATGTTTATGGCTGCCAAAGGCATTTGGGAAAGGCTTCAAAAACAGAGAGGGGAGTTGCAAGATGCTCTCCAAATTTCAAAGGATTTTAAAGATAGATTTGTCTTATTATTACTCTACATATCGTGAAATGTGCTTAAAAAAAGTATACGTTGCCATTTGGTGAAAGTTATTCCAAAATTAAAGTAATCTGGTCTGATGCCAGTGGTCAGGAAGGCTCAGCTGTGAGTTTGTGCACACATTACTCATATGCTTCATCCACCTCTAGGGACAATGAGGGTCCCCACTCTGTGGCCCTGTTATGTTGGAGTCATGTGCTGAAAAGTTTAACCCCTGTGAGGTATGAAGATTTACCTTTGAAGAAAAAGCATAATAATGTCAGTGTTCCTCTAAAAAGGAGTCACAATGGCTGTGATAACAGGCTGAGTTGATATTGTGTTAGTCACTCTGACGTGTGCAAAACTTATGTAACTGAACAAACATGCTCCTCTTTTCCTTGAGTCAACATCTTTTTATTAATTATGGTGTAAAGATGTGTTGACCTGGAGCATCAGGACCATTCATTTATGCTCTGTCAAAGTCCTGCACTTTTCTCTAGTAGCACTTAAGACTGACACTGGGCCACGTTGGAGAAACTGAGCCAGCTTTTGTGTGGACACCTGCAGGTTTTGAAGTTGGATGGTTCATAAGTGATAAAATATTTGCCTTATTGAATTGATTAACATATTAATTTTATTTATCAGGCTGTGTTTTTATCTGTTTGGTTCCATAACAGTCTGTGTGAGAGTGGGTGTGTATGTGTGTGTGTGTGTGTGTTTTGGTGAGTGCACTGCAGTATAGCAGCCAGTAAAAGTAGGTCAGGAGAGAAGGGCTCCCTAGAAGACGACGTGAACTCGTCACCTTGAATTGCGTTACAGGCTGCTGAGGGAAGAAAGAAAGAGAGACAGATGAAGGAGGAGCGAAGACGAGGAGAGGGGAGGTGAGGTCCAGACAGGACAGGAAAACAGAGAGAGGGAGCGTTTGAGGACGAGGTACAGGGGAGATCAACAGGACAAATGAAGAGGGGGTGAGAAGGAAAATAAGTCCTCTTTACTGTAAAATTCAAATTTCCTCAATAATACTTCATACATACTTTGACATTTCATAAACTGTTACTTTATGAAAGACTTTTGAGTGTTTCAAGATACTTTGTTTTAAAATCTAAAAATCAGTTTTATAAAACCAAAATGTCACCGTACTTCTTCCTTTAAAGAATCTCTCTAAAAGTTTTTTGAGTTTTTGATTTTGCCCCACATCTCATGTGGAGCTGTGCCATAGACCTCACAGATCAACAGGCATAAAGCTTTTTAATCCATCCATTATCTGTCTTTCTGGGTCACGGGGGACTGGAGACTATCCCAGCTGACATTTGGCAAGAGGCGGGGTACCCCCTAAACCAATCACCAGCCAATCACAGGGCCACTTAGAGAGACAGACAACCATTCAGGCTCACACTCATACCTAACTGGAATTTGGAGTCACCAGTTAACCTGATGAGCATGTTTTTGGCCTTTGGGAGAAAGCTAGAGTGCCCAGTGTGAACCCACGCATGCCTGGGAAGAAAATGTAGACCAGGGCATTCACACAGAAAGGCCAGGATTGAACTGGCGACCTTCTTGCTGTGAGGCACGTGCACTACCTGCTACCTGCTAATAAAGAAATCTCTTCATGATAGTAATATGAATGTTTGACTTACATTGGGAAATAACTTTAATAGCATCTTTAACTTCAGGTTTACACAGATTTAAAGTCAGTCTTAACACCAGAGTGACTCAGGCCATATCAACAATAGGTGGGTATTTTGAGAATAGTCCCATCCATGCACAGGACATTTCAAAGACATGATGTTCATGCGAAAAGACAAAAAAACATAAACACATTGTAAAGTGCTTTTTAACACCTTGTAACGATGTCTGTGACATGCAAGTTTTTTGCTTTATTGCAGTTTTTAAGCAAAAGCTGTTGTATTTCCAGATCTATTCCAAGCACAAGTCTGACTACTGATACTGTTTAACTTTTGGCTATGTTAAATGGTTTACCTGAATACACAGTTCTTATTTTATACTTCTATTCCAGATATATCTCAATTGTTTATTTATTTATTTATTTTTGTTTTGTTTCATTGAGATTTTGCACACATTTATGCTGGGTTAGGCTACAAGATTTACGCACAATTATGGCCTGACCTGACAGTCGTAGAGGTTCGGGACCAGTCCTCTGCAGTGTGTCATAATAACCGGCAACAACAGATCAGTCTCAGACGCCTCATGACTCCATGACTGAAAGTATAGCAGGTTTGATTTTTGTCATGCCTCCGTTTCTCCATGTGGGAGACATCGACCAATGAGAGCACTGAGAGCTCTGCATGTGCAGCAATCACTGATGTAAACAAACAGAGGCTTTCTCATTGAGAGCTATGAGACAGAGGAAAAGTTTGCCAAGCTCTGAAAAACAGACATCCCAGTCCTTATGATGTGTTGTAGAAGAGCTACTACAGACAGTAAAAAAGAGAAATGTTGGAGAGAATCAGCAGATTCAACATGATGAGTGACTACTTAAATTTATCAGCAAGCTAACATCTCATTCAACAGAACATTTGTTTACAATAAGTACTGTACTCTAAATACAGTGTGATTGTTTGGGGTCTTCGATGTTGCCCTTACTCCTTCCACCATCATCACATCAGTTGTGCAGCTGGCTTCAGTCGTGTAGTCTGTCATGCTCGCCGGGCAAGTCACTGCATGAAGTTATGTCATTACTGTCATTACTGATGAAAAGTATCATGGAGTGTGACTGCAGCAGTAGAGAAAAAACCTGGTTTTATACATGCAAAAGTGATGCTGCTGTGTATTCAGTATACAAGTAACAAAAGAACGGAGACAACCACAACCAGACAACTACGAGAACCAAACAAAACAACAACAGGGAGAAAAAAAATGTCAGCCTGGTCATTTTGCACATACATGACAATTGATGAGTGTGGTTACTTCAGTCCATCGAGCAGGGGAGGGAGATATTAAGTGAAAAGATTAATAAATTTGGTAACCACATAAAATCCAACAGCATTATAAATTCATCCTGGATGATTGAGAAAATCCATTCATCCGTATAGACCAAGCCTGAGAAATACCGGAAGTTGACGAGCCGCCATTACTGCGGTGGTAAAAGTCCTGTGACTAGCATACGTCTGAATGAGAGTGATCAGGAGAGTCAACAAAAATCACAGTTTTTTTGTTTTATCACTGTAAAACATCCTCTCAACTCTCTTTGTGTGACTATCAGGTAGCGATACTCCTTCCTGTTCAGTGCCAAAGTTATTGAAATACGTAAGCAGCACATGGCTAATTGAATATTCATGAGATGAACACGGAGTTGGAGCTGGTGGTTAGCATGCTCAAGGCTAACCAGGCTCACGGCAGTGAAGACGTAAATCTGATGGAGGGATAAACAACGAAAGGACAGCACTTAACTACCAACAAACGGAGGACAACACTGAACTATTACTGACCCACTTTTCACGGCTGGATGTTAAAGTTTATGGTGAACAGCGGTTGCAGCTGAATTCATCAGGTTGTGGAGATCAGAATCGTCAATGGGTGAGCAACATAGTTCATTAAAGATGAAGAGTTTTGTGTTGGTGTTTTGAAGGATATGTGGCTGTGAGCTGCTAATCAGAGCTAATAAGCTGTGGGCTAAGTGGGAGTTTACTGAAGCTACTGGTTGCTTAATGTGTGAAAGCAAGACTGTCAAAGCAGATTGTCATACTAAATGATCTATTGTATCCAACTTGCAAGCAAATAGATGGAATTATGAGTTTTTCCAGTCATTTTGGAGTTCTGGTCGTGTGTAATCTGTGTTCAAAGACGGCTGTAGAAACAGGATGGTCAGCTCGGGCTGAGGTTAGGTTCAGTTTATCGTCTTGTCCGGGGGTCCGACTGCAGGCCGCAAGACAGAGGCGTGTCGCAGAGTAGGACAGTAGGCGTGTCGCAGAATGACGTCGCTCGAGTGACGCCACTCTGCGACACGCCTACTTTGCGACACGCTACTTAATGGAGAGACGCTAGTTCATGAGAAATCACGTAGAACCACGAGAGATGTGGAAAGTTTTAGTGATGAACAATGGCGGATCGTGTCCAGACTGTAAGTGTTAGCATATTTCATGTAGCGAACGTCAAACAGTTGCTGCCGTATTTGCACGCATTTGTATACATTTATTATAGAGCAAAGAATGGGTAGGCAAAAACAATGACGTTCGGCTGGACCGGGCTGAAGCTGTTATATCCCATTAAGAAGCGCATGTAATAAGCGTGTCGCAGAGTGATGTCAGTTAAAGTGACGTCACTCTGCGACACACCTGCTGTAACTCTGCGACACGCCTTTGTCTTGCGGCCTGCAGTCTTGTACAGTTGGAATTTTCGACTGAAATATGTGGCTCCAGCCTTGCTCTTGTGAGACATGATACTGGATCAGTGTTTGTGTTTCTGTCTGTTTTGTTGCTGTTGGACGCTGCTTATGCTCGACAGTTGTTTTTGCTGAATTCTTGAGGTTGGTCAGCTACGAGAGTCTAGCGAGAACTCTTAACCTAATTTCACATTTTTTTGTTATTTTTTAAATAGATAATTGACGTGAGTAAAATCCTTAATCTGTGAAATATATCTAAAGTCAGACACCTGCTCAGACAGCAGGTGGGAGTAGACACACTGTTTCACTGCAGTAATGGCGGCCGCTTGTAATGGCGGCGTCCTTAAATCAGCTGAGGATTGGTCTATAGTCAAGGAAAGGCCCCACTCTTTGAATTTCTTAGAGAATGACATATCTGATAATCTTCATCAAATTCTGTTATTAAGAAGTGTTGTGGGCACACAACTTGTTGGTTTGCATATCTTTGGTAACTCTGGCAGGGTTTGTATACTTCTATGAACAACAGTGGCATTGATGCATCGACTGACATCACCCCAAGGAAAAATCCTCACCTTGGTGGGAGTTTTATAAAATATGTTAAAAAAAGAATAAGACATGAGAGTAGATGAAAATGCGGCTTAACTGATAAATGTGTTTTAACACAAAGAATAATTGAACTGATTATTCTTAAATTTTCATCTAAAACCATGATATACATTAAAAATGTGTTAATAGATGATGACAGCACTAACGGCCCACACAGGCTAAGAGGAGGACACGGATGGAGGGAGAGAGGATGAGTGTGATGGAGGAAAAGCAGATCTCATCTGATCTAAAGCACAAACTCACAGAGGGATTTGTCCAAACTTTCCAGGGGGGACTGTTCCGTGTAAATAGCGTGTAACAGGAGTCACTCAGACTCAAGGCACGGATGACTTGTTTTTTCATTTGACTGAAAACACGGTAAGTCAATTAACATGAAGGTCACTGAGTAATGGACATGCTATGTAGAGAAGGGGAACTTTTTCTGTGTTTCAGCCTGAAAACAACTGAGACCAGTCGTCACGTACAGAAATCTGTTACCAACAGCACAGTATTATTTGAAAATGTGTACATTTTAACATAAAGTCTCTGCCAGCATGAAAAATGACCTAAACTTGCACAGCAGCTGGATCAGCCTGATTCAGTGTCTGTAATCAGGCAGATCTATGTTGCCAAAATCAAATCTACAGCGACTGTAAGTGGCCCAAATCGGGACGCCCCAATCACACCCCTTAGAGCAGGAAGAGGGGAGAGAGACGAGAGAGACAACAACAGGAAATTACTTTACATACAGAGATTAGCATAGATGCTAACAGCTTCACATTTCTTTATTAAATAAAAGACAAAAAACAATACAAACTTCACTATAGTAAAGATATTTTTCTCCATTTCCGACATTATTTGATGAGAACCTGTTTTACGAAGTGGCTCACGTTCTGTTGCGCAGTAGCGCCCTCCTACTACATTATCTGATTGGCCCACGATTGATGGAACGATCATCGAGTCACCTGCCAGATATGCTTTGAAAGGGTCTGCCCATCCCCAAACACTTTCGATGGTCTTTCAGTTTTGACCACTTCTGTCTCCTGATTGCCTCGATCACATCTTAGACTTCTTTCTTGTCGTTTCTGCGAACTGCCTCTGATAATAGCATGGCATCCTTGATTTGCAAGACATGCAGAACAAAGTGGGATGAATTGATCGGGGAATTGTGAAGCAAACAGATCTTGATATTGACTCCTTTAGACAAGTAGGATCAGTTCTCAACTGGAATTTTTTTAATTCCCATCCCTAGATTTAAAAGCAATTTTACTGGGGCAGAGCAAATCTGTGTAAAGTGAGTGGGAGCCTTTTGGTCAGTTTAAGGCAGACTGATTTTATTTTAACCCTAAAGTGTGCAACTTATTGAAGTATATATATTTTAAGCCATCATTTACTCAAATCAAACCAAAATCTCTTTACACTCACAAAAGTTGGAGCAGGACTTCAAGAGAGAAAGTTGGTTTTCCAGAAATTTCACACTTAAATTCGAGGCGTCAAAATCTACTTGACCAGAACACTAATTCCAGTAGCTCTCTTAAAGTCTTGGCTGTTCTAGTGTGACAGTAATACATCCTTCGCTGGTTGAGTGAGTGTCTTTGCGGACTCCCTGTTAATCATCGGTACCAAAGCACCGAATAAATGAAGAGAGTCTTCAGGTAGTACAAGTCCAGGTGAACGCAATTAACTCCATGCAACCCCATAAATCCAACCAGAGAAAATCAAACGCACCTGGTCCAGCTACGTTTGTCCTCTCTTACCATGGAGATTATAGAGAAATTTTGGCTGTGCTGCTCATCTGCACATGGAGGCTGTCACAGTTTTAATTTCTCACTGAATTAAACAACTTTGCATACAAAATCTAAGGAGGAGGAGGAGGAGGGGGAAAGCTTCTCCCTGCTGGGTTTAGAAATCCTGGATTAGAGCGGCTAATGAAGAAAGAGCTAAACTCATTCAGATTTTTTAGTGGTGAATCATGATCAAGTTAAATTTTGTGAAGTCAGGGAGAAAAAGAAAAGCAGGGATAAGACGAGAGAGAGAGAGGAGAATAGTTTAGAGAAATAAGGGAGGTGAATAGTTGATTTTTCCCTGTTACTTATTTTTTTCAGTCCTGTCTGAGACAAATACATCACAAACTCCTGTCACATCTCATAAAATCATCAAAATCCTGTGAGTCACAAACCTGACCGGCATGCTCTAAACTGTGGGAGATATCAGAGGAACATCATAGATAAAAACAAGAGTTATATATGAGTATTTGCCTTGTTTGCAGAAATACATTTTGTCTTTGGGGGAAAAATAGACAACTTGTGATGAGGATGATGACAAGCAGCCACATATGGTGTGCATAGGGCATGTATCAGGCTTGTTTTTAGGCATTCACCAGGACTCACTCTGTCACACTGCTCAACATTCATGTTTGGAAACTCAGCCAGCTGAAAGTCACCAGCTGACATGGTAACTAATTAAACTGCATCACCTTCTGAGCCTAAAAGAAAATGCTGTAAAAAGGTGTTCATGTGGGGCTGGTGATGGGTGTTTTATCCATCAGTCAGTAGCCTGAGCTGATGTGATGTTTCTGTTGATTACTGATGGGTGTTCTTACCTCTGAACTGTCTTGCTCCAAATCAGGAAGTTGAGTGCTCTCCTGTGCCTCGACTGTAACAGTAACACACGAAGTGCAGAGTGAAATATTTGCAACTACGTCCACAGCACAAGTGGAAGAGTGCATGAGCACAAGGTTGAACAGTGAATTTATCTCTGGTTGTTGCTTTTGTTCATCACAGCAGTGCAAGGACAGAGAGCCTGAGGACATATTTTGACATACTCCAGGTCTGCATGTTTTTGCTTCCTTCCACTTACTTCCACAATATGCATGCAGTTTCTCTAACATAAACATAACTATAAATCCTATTTGGTCTACCGACTTAATAAAAAAATCCTAATGCAATTTAATCTCTAGTAATGGCTGGTTGTGTTAACAAGGAATCTCCAGTTAATAAAATAAAGTACTTTAAAAATTATAATGATAGACAATAAAATAAACACCTAAAACAGATAGACTCAGATGATATAAATTTAAATTTAATTTGATTTATTTTATAAGTAAAGCAAGAAAACTATTTTTGTGTTTTGGCTAGACAGGAGAAAAATCCTCTCTGGAAGGCTGAAAGTAAAATAAAATAAAATTGCAGAAGATATACTGATGTTAAATAAGCCTTTTAAGAATTATAAACAGCAAATGAAAATGTGCAGTTAACACCCTTAAGTTGTTGGTTACATAAATGTGAGTATGTGTTAAGGCAGAGAGCTGTCAACACTCACTGCTCTGAGCTGTGATGACATGTTGTGAGGAAAATGTCTGATCCTTGGTTCTCTTCCAAGATTAGATTTTCTACTTCTGTGAGATTTCAAAGTGCTTATGAAAGAAGTGTAATGCACATGTTTAGACCTACCAGCAGGCTTTTTGGTGAATGAGATGATGAAAGTCCTTATATGTGGTTACAGGATGCATGAAATAACGAATAATATAGTTTCATGTATCCATACATGTAGGTTTTCTGCTCTGAACACGATGAAAATGAGTCTTCAACACGACAGAGCGGTAAATAAGAGTCACATGTAGTCGTGCATCCATCAGTAGAATCACAGAGACGAGCTCTCCTGCTGCTTTGTCTCTCAGCCCCTTTGCAATCACTGTGTTGTGGCACAGAGCAGAAAATGACAGTAATTCAGGTAATGAGAGTGAAATAGCGGTGATGGGAGGCAGAGGCTTAGCTGTTTGAAAATTCAGGCGTGGAAAATGTGAATAAGGCGGGAAGACCAGATGGAGAAATAAAAAGACAAGAAAGAAGGAGAAGATGTGTCCAGTGCTGTTGGGGAGTTGTCTAATATGATCTGAAATGATTTTTTGTTTCTCCTGACCAGGATGTTTCGAGTCTTCCCGCTCTGAGCAGACATGAAAGATGGTGAAAGTGCTGTCAGAAACACTTTTATCACATCATCTGACATGATCCACCAACTCAAAGACAGAGAAAAACAGACCAAGCTACTGAGAAGATCAAGAGAGGGAAGTTCATCCTCATAAATTCAAATGTTTTCTAGCAAAAATGCATCTGTGTTGTGCTAACAGATGATCACCAATCCAGTGATGCCTGCCAAAACCCAAACTGACCAGTATCTGTGCAGATAGAAAATACTACCATCAAAATAATTTTGAAGAAGCAAAGATGAACATAACTGTAGTTTGTAAGAAACCAGAGTAGGTGATCATTTTTTTATGCCCCCCCAGGTAAAGTGTTGCCAGACAGTGAAGTATGGATCCAAATATTGATGTTTTGGTGTTTTAGTGATGTGGTGATTGGTAGAAATTGTATTTCTTTAAAAGTGTTTGGGGTCATGGTGACAAAGAGTAACCTGACACACCAGATACACCATTCATTATATTTCACTTCTTCATCTTGGCAACAGCCCATAGAAAGTGTTAAGGAATGGGGAGAAACTCTCAAATGCATATCCGGCAGGTGATTGGATGATTGCTCCATCGATCACATTTATTGAGGGCCAATCCGATAATGTGGTAGGCAGGTGCTACTGCTGCAAAGAAGAATTACTGTCTCCAAAACATGTCATAAGTGTAGTGAAATTATCATTTCTATCAAAAGTGCTTTTACTGTTGTTTATTTTTTATTGAATAAAGACATGTGGTCCAGCTCTGATTAAACTGACACTGAAGCTGTTAGCATCTCTGCTAATCTCTGTATGAGCATTCACTTCCTGCTGTCGTCTCACTTGGAGCTCCCACCTCTTCCTGCTCTAAAGCTCTGATTGGGCCGTGCTGCTTTGAGCCGTGCCACTTTGGACCTAGACAATCGTTGTAGATTGGAGCTTGGCAATCTGCCTGATTAAAGACATTGAACCAGGCGGATCCAGCTGCTGCACAAGTTTAGACAAGACCTTGTATCTCCAGATTTTAGTCAGCTCTGCCTTAAGTGAGAAACACTGTTGCAGAATTTGCAAAAAAAAAAAAATTCAGCATGATATGGACATCAGGTTCACCAGCAACGAACAACACAGAGGCTCAGTCAGCTTGACCTCCGACCCTGCAGTTCTAATCAGTTTCTCCATATGTCAGATTGGACATTCATGAACATCCAATCTCATCACTTTATCCTTGAATCCTAGTTAATTTTTGTGCAAAGTTTGAATGAAACCCCTCGTCATTACCCCTGCTCCTGAAGAAGCACTCCTGAGCAGTTTTTGGGGGTAAGTGCCTTGCTCAATCGCACTTTGGCAGTGCCCAGGAAGTCAGCAGGCGCCTCTCCAGCTACCAAGCCAACTTCCAAACATGATTTGGTCAGGTCTTAAACTGGCCACCCTTCGGTCTCCAACCCAAGTCCTTCCAGACTGAGCTACTGCCACCCTGCAGAAGCTCAAAGCATTCTGTATTCACAAGCAAGGGATGAATATGAGGCCTTATTGCTTTAACTTTTAACTTGTGCCTACCAAAATCTTATATGGTATCCTTGAGGACATTTGTGCAAAGTTTGTGGCATTAAAAAGTTTTTGAAGGTTTTGTGCATATTGGTTTTGGATTCAGATGGTCTGAGAAAGTCCAGACTGTAACAAAATCTCATTAAATACAATTTTTGTAAATTTAATCCGAGGACCTGTATTTGGGTGGTTTGAAATGAGATTCCAATTGGATTTCTATGCCTATCTAGAGTGAGCCACCGCTTCATAACAGCATTTTAGTTTGGAGGGAGAGATAATGTGGCAGCATTTCTCATGCTTCTGCTTTAGAAAGCAGCTTCTTATTAAATCTAAGTGACAGAACAACAGTCTGTTTAAGGACGAATCTGATTTTTTGGACAAAAGGTAGAGTACAGAGGACAGACTATCAAAGAGACTGGACACGCACTGCATGTATGGAGGTTGCAGCCATGATTACAGGATTGTTGATGGGTGCAATCACATATTTCATGTTGCTCTCTACCAGTGTATATAGATTGGGGCTTTTTCCAACATTGTATCAGCTCAACATGACACGTCAGCTGAGCCGATTCTAAAATGTGATGTGGAGTCAATGCTGACAGATGAATGATCAGCGTATTGCCACAGTAAGTTAGAAGTTTCCATCATAAAAAGGAAATGCCTCCTTTTGTTGGCTCTGTAGTACTGTATGAGGTCTCAGACTTTATTCTGCTCTATATTGTATGTTGTTTTGTTGCTTGCAACTGTCTTTGGAACAAAATTTGTCTCCTGACTATGTCAAAAAGGCACAAACCCAGGGGGGCGGCAGCTCTATTGCCTCAGTTTCCTTCTTTGTTGTTGTGAGATTCTAACAGAAAGTTATGCAATGAGGACCCCTCTTACCTAAAAGAGGTACTGTCAAAGTCTACACTCTACTGGGAAACAAAGCATATATTGTCTATCTACCAAGCTCAGGTTTAAGCTTTACAGGAGACCTGGGATCTTAAGGGTTCTGTGATCCTAGCTGTTCCAGTGACTGCACTTAATGCAATGCCATTGTAATGTGATCTTCATCCTCATTTGAGTTGCTTGAGAACTGGTGTTAAACGCCTCAGTATTAGGGTTTGGTACCCAGTCTTGGATTGTGGGGATAGTATTTCCCCCAACTGATCTGACGTCCTGGCTTCCCCTTTCTGTGCCTCCATCTTGATGCATACTCAGTCTCTAGATGTGATGATCATTGGTTCTTGTGGGAATTGGAACACTGGGTTAAAATTCCTTTATTGTTAGCTTGGATGTTGGGTTTTGAAGTAGGTCCAACATCTTTTGCACTAGCACCTCTTGCTGCAGTTACTTGTGTAGTGGCAGTCCAGCTGTCCCAAACTTTCTGCCTTATTTGTGAATGTGTGGACTGCTCTTGTTTGCCAGTAGCAGACATGGACCACGTGAATCCAAGCTGGTGTCACTGTTGTATTTAAATTGCTCATCTAGAGGTAGGCCAATAATAGCACAATGAACCCTGCCCAAGAGTCCAACCAGGATGAGATGCTGTGTTTGATAATTTTGATGTTTCATTCACTCTCACAGTAAAAGCAGAGTATGCTGATTCCTAAGTTTTTTTATTTTTACGCTGTTGCGAGCATGTCTGTGTAACAAACTCTTTTCTTTACCATCTGCAGCTCATGCAAAATGCTGCTGCACACCTCCTCACAAAGACAAGAAAACTTGACCAAATAGCACCAGTTTTATCATCTTTTCATTGACTTCCTGTAGGGATTGATTTTAAAACTGTTTTGATTGTTTTTATAGTTTTAAATGCATTAGGACCATTCACCACATGCTCTAGCTAGATGTCTCAGGTCATCCAACCAACTGCTTTTGTTGGTCCCTTGATCTAATCTCAGAACCAGAGGAGATTGAGCCTTCGCGGTGGTTGCTCCCCGGCTTTGGAACTTGCTTCCTCTCCATGTAAGATCTGCAGAGTCCCTCATCACTTTCAAGTCCCCGCTAAAGGCCCATTTCTTCTTTATGGCCAGCAATTAAACAAACCCAAGCCCTCTGTTTTATATCATTTTGACATCATGTGGATTGTTTTTAGATTGTTTTATTATCAAATTAGTTTTTATGGTTTTAGTTTTTATCTTGTTTGCCCTTGGTCTTTGTGCTTTCTTGTCTCATTTGGCCATTTTAGTTGATTTTTTTATGCCTTGTAATGGTTTGCATTGCCATTTCCCTATCTTGTTTTGTCTTTGTGGTTGTACAGCACTTTGGTCAACAAATGTTTTTAAAAATGCTGTATGAATAAATGTTGACTTGACTTGATGTCCCCTCCCCTTATATCAGAAAATACATGAACAAGAAGGTAAACATTTGGAGAGAGCCTGAAATGGATAAGCTGTGTAGAAAATGGATGAATGAACGAATGTATTTGAGCCAATTGTAGGAGTGTTCAGTGCTTCATCCTGAGTTCACTCATTGAGTGAGCACAAGGGCAGTATGTGACCATCAGATTGTGCAGTGTGAGCAAACTAATCTACTCATTGTTCTTGCTTCATAACAGTTCAGTCTTAAGCTGAATCTCCAACTGACCGATACAGCGTTAGCTCGAGCGTATGCCTGGCTCCAGTTTTCAGTGCATTATTTATTATTGATGATGCCCTTGCTCCAACACTTAACCTGCAAACTTTGCTTTTGTTGAAGTAAGATTTCTCAAGTTGTAAGCTTAGTAACAGTGTGTAAATGTGTAACCTTCATTTAGCTGTACCTGTTTTGTTCGTTTGTGCCCTTACATTAAAAAGAGCGAGCTGATTCTCAGGAGAAGAGACCTTTTGTAAAGCTAGAATCCAAACAGCACTTATTTCTGCGTTCAAATTCAGGAACACCTCTTTATCTCCCTATTGTGACTTGAAAAAACAGTTGCTTTGTAAATAGGCCTTGGAGGGACATGTTTATTTGCTGTTCTATTGCTGCAAACATCCAAGCTTCCTGGTTTGGATTCAGATCACATACTCTCCTTCAGGTGGACAAAGTTTAAGCATCCAGTGCTATTATTTTTTTGTCCTCCGGTAGAGGAAGCACAGAGAGTCATGTGAATCAAGAGGACAGGTTCTGTTCCTCCCCATTAACGACACTGTGTATGTGTGAGCACTAATTAGCCTCCATTACCTCGTATAAGAGCTGCAGAGAGAGGAGAGCATCAAAATTTAATGAGCCTCTTGTAGCCGCTCAGAATATTTGCTGTGTTTTAAAGTGCTGTATCTAACTCCCCCTCTTTCTCTTAGGCAGACACTCCACTAGTGCATCTAGATAAATCGGAGAGATGGTCGATATGTGTTATATTAGGTCAAGGGAAAACATCATGTCCACTTAAGATGGGCTGTTTGTTTCTGGCTGAGGGCCACCTCGAAGATAGATTTACTTAGACAAAGACTGTTGATGAGTTTTGGCGAGGTGTACATACTCTGAGGGCATTACTTTGCTCATGAGAAGAACTCTTTTTGGGAGAAAAAACTAATCTTTTATGTCAGTGTATCTAAAAGTTTGTAGAAATGAGAGTTGTTAGAGGGTTTTCTCTTAATACTTCTTTTCTTTCAAAGCTACTGTAAATTATGCTCATGGGCCTGAACTGGAATGAACTTCTTGGAGCGCTAAGCATTGAGCCATAACTGCAAGATCTTTCTAATGTAATGACTTTAAGGCGAAGAAGTGAAATGATTAAGATGTCTGTTGAGACAGAATTTAGGTCTCAGCAATTTAAGGTCCAGTTTTTAAACCCCTTACTGATCACTTGACAAAGACATGGTCTAATTGTCTGGGCTTCAGGTGTAGCCAGCAGGAAATGGAACTTTTGGTCAAAACACAAGTGTCCTTTCCTTTCTAATAAGACAGTTAAGAAAAGAAAATGGAGTTGGTGGTGAGACATTATCTAATCTTTAGACTTCAGAGTAAGACTAATGATACATTTGCTGTTTCTCCTTGCATTCCTGTTCATGTTTGCTGCTGTCACCAGCACTTTTGCTTAAATGCTTGCACTTACACAATACATGATACTGCAGGACACCACTAGAGGGCACACAAAGTCCAAAGGCTGTATACATCTACCTCTTGTGTAAGAAGTTAACTGTAAACATGGTAATAAGAGTGGGGTAGAAATGAGTCCTAAAATGGATGTGAGTCAGCCTCTTGGCACTTCTGGTTCCCACATCTTAACCCATGCAACTCCAAGTCATTTTCTGCTTTCACTGGTTGGCCTGAACTTTTTTATTTATTTATTTTTTTTTTAGTAATAATGCATTTAAAACCTTATCTCTGTCTGGCAAAATCAAGCGAAAGGACTTTTTTCAGGACAACCTGGGGTATCAGAATATTCATGCTATATTGATGTCAATATTTGTTTTGAAAGTTGTATGACCATAGACATAAAACAGAAATATACAACAGAATTTAAATCTCACATAACTTTGTCCAAATTGCATGCAGATAAATAATTAACAAGCCCTTTGACATCTGAATATGGCTCCCTAAGGGTTGGCTATCATGAGAAAAGAATTAAGTACACCAAGAAAAAAAAAACTATTCACATTACACGATTGGACCCTTTGTTAAAAAAATGAACCATAGAACTAGAAATTGGGCAAATCTGATTGGGCCTGAAGACTGACAGAAAGTTGTCACAAAGGGTCAAAATGAAGGTCTAATAAAATCACTGCTACTTTTTTTTTCAAACCAGAAATGTGATAAAAAAAACTCATTTGACACAAATTTGTCACTGTGAATCTGCATATACAACTTTCCTTGCAAAAAACTCATCACTTTAAGGATGAATTAAGATGTTTTTGACCTGGAGCCCTCCATAGCTTGACAAAAGAGTGAGCTTGAAAATACAGTTTTCCCCATAAAGATCAGTTATAAGGTCACAGAGACATAAATGAACGGTCTTATGCCTCGTTTCCACCAGTTGTTCTGGTTTGGTTCAGTGCAGTTCGGTACAGATTGGAGCAGTGAACCCTGATCTTGTTTGCGTTTCCACTGCCAGCTGTATCTTCACTTGAAGGCGAGGATATGAGCTGGGAAGTTTTCTCCCACAATTCCTTTAACTACAAGAAAAGTTTGGCACCATGTTCAGGCTCATGCTATGTGCCTCACACATACTCACTTCAAAACAACCCTGAACTATCCCTTTAAGGCAGTTCTGAGTGCAAAAAGGATCCAACCTGGTACTTGAAGAGTATACCTATTAAAGTGACCTTTAAGTATATAGATCACTTAAGTTTGGAGTAAATATCTCTTCTGTGCTTCTTTAAATGATGCCGTACTTGATGGATTCAACAGTCCTTCAAATTTAAAATAAAGTAAAAGCACTATAATCCCAGAATTGAAGAGAGTTGCTCATACTTCAAGATTTGGAAGAATGAAAATGGGCATTTGAGTGGATTAAAAACATTAAATATCGACAAAGTTAAAACTTGGCTCCTTGGCTTCCTTCTGAAATAGTATTAAATCCCCATGTTGTGATTTTAGGACTGGAAATAATGTTATTTTCCAAAGATAATCAATAAAGCCCTCAGTTTATCAGACTTCAATGTTTCCTACATCCTCACTCAAAAATCTGGTCATCGGGATTTTATTTAGATTCAGAATTAATTCAATCTAAAACGTCCTCAATTCCAGGATGATGGTCTCTTAATCAAGTTTCTTACATTTTCAGTCATTCCACTTGATGAAATATCGACAAGAACTGCGGCGTTTATCCTAAATCATCTCCTAAAAGGTTTTTTATAATCATGACATTTTCTAAAATGAGGCCTCTGCTGTGGTGAAGTCTGCAGTGTTTGATGAGTATCTGATAAACCTTCATACAGACCCCCACATGCTGCAGAGAGACAGAGCGTCTGCCTCCTGGGCCACTAATGGACACAGAGAGCAGCAGAGATCAATATGAGCAGACGCACACACTCACGCACTCGCTGCTGCCTAGAGAGCGAGGGAAGTGGTCTAACTGGAACAGATTAATGGACCTTGCTGGTGGCTTTAGTTTGTGTTGCAAATTGCATCCTTAATTAGAGAGGGAAATTAGGCATGCGCATGAGTGTCTACATATTTTCATAGCATTAATTCACAGCATGTATTTCATCTCGTAGCATGTTTTAGCTCGAGAGAGAAGAGAGAGTTTCTTTGGCTGTGCCTGCTTCAGTGATGGATAGTTATTGTGTCTTACATCCCATCTTTTCCTCTCTGCTGACAGATAAGAGACAAGGGTAAAACACTTTGCTCTGATGCCAGAATCATAAGAGACATGCTTGTGAACTGAATGTGCATTTAAGCGCGTCGTCATTTTTTAACCTAAAGTCTTCTGGCCTTGTGCTTGTAGCTCTGGCTGACAGCAGACAGCAGCAGGGGAGGGAAAGAGCTGTCCATACTTGTCAGATAAAATCTTTGCAGCCTGGTAGCCAGCACTAAACGGACTGTAATCCGGTTGAGGCGATGTTGTTGTGTGGTATCTAACTCTTAAAAGGTTCAAGAGTGAGAACATAGTGTCAAGTGGCAAGACACATACAAAAAAGCAGTAAGATACATCTCTAATCTGGGGGTAGGGACTTCACAGGAGATGGACAACAGGGTACTATAAAATCTGGTGTGAGGGCGCACTCACACCAGGAGATATGTACCATGTTAGAGAAACTTTGACCTCTGAAGTCCAATATGTTTGACTAATGTGAGTACTCAAGCTCAATGCACCTCTTTGGCTACTGGTAGAGTTAGAAGGGGAATGTTTTGGCACGGTATACTTCCTCGAGCAAGAGCACTAGCATGAGTGGGCAACATAAATGTGACATTTAGGGTCAAAGTTGACCAAAACACCCTTTAAACCAAAGCTGAGGTCAGACCATATGTTTTAAGCATTATTTTTGCCTGAATGTGCAGTAGGGTTTCTGCACCCATTAGCCTGGAAAACTGGCAATTAAGTGTTTATTCTGTGTTGTGTATCACATGTGGCATTTTTACTATTTGTTATAACTGGACTTCCATCAGGGATCGTACCTGGAATAAGGTATAGTTTTTCAAATCACTTCAGGTGAAGTTCTCAGGGTGCTTTCACACCCACCACTGTTGGTCTGGACCAGTTGAACTCTGGTTTGCTTTCATGGGAAGTTCGGTTCATTTGGGCTGGTGTGAAAGCTCACACCAACTCTGGTGTGGACCAATGAACCAAACTCTGGTCCGCCAAAAATCGGGGATCTTGGTTCGCTTCCAAGCGGACCAAAGTTTGGTTCAGGATGGGAGTTCAGCCATCTGAACCAAACAAGGACCAACAAGGCATGCAAACCAAAAGGGAGAGAACAGTGGCTTGGATTTGGCCGAATATCACAGCAGAAATGCTAACTTGGAGCGCGGCTAATGTTAGCATTGCTAGCACCCCCAGCCTTTGGTCCTCTTATGAGGTTAGCATCTACAAATCCACACGCAATATGTTGTCGTATCACTCCAGTCAATATGCAAGTGCCATCCAAAGCTACTTGAATGCAGATTTATCCTTATTCATTGCAAAGAGTACTCTCGAACAGTTTGTGCTGAACAATTTTATTACTTGATACTGGTTGCATATTTCCAGCTCATAATGCATCAATGGGCCGGATGGTAGGAACTAACACTGCAAATACAGCCTCAACTAGTGGTGGGAGGCTAGATTACACAACATCTGGCAGGCTTTGGTCCAAAAGGTGGAACTTGAAACAAACTAAACCAAGAGAAAAATGAAACGATGTTGCAACTTCATCAAGTCCGTTGAATTTTAGGTGTGAAAGCGGCCTAAGAATGGAGCCAGTACTCTAGTGTAACATGGAGACTGCTGACCACTAAATAGTCAGCGACATGATGGGATGGAAATATTCCGCACAGAAATGAAATACCTCCTGTGGTTGGCTCCATAATGCTTCATGACTTTTCAAACAATCCCCTACTTTTAATAATATGTAGTTTAGCTGCTTGCCACCCTCTCTGGAACAAAACTCATCTCCTTACTGTGGCCAAAAACCACAGACAGAGAGGCAGCTACACATTTGCCTTTATGTCCTCTTTGTTGTTGTTTTGGATGTAACAACAGTTTCACTCTGGCAACCCTGCCTCCATGTAAGATGTACAAATAATGTATGTAATTTAATGGTAAACAAAGCCCTGGTGCCAAAACCAAGTAGATTTGAGCTTAGTTGAGCTGATACCATAAATTAAATAACATTAATAGCAGTCAAGGCTTCATTCGGGATGCCTCACAACCTCCTTACAGAAGGCCTTGTATCTTTGATTTTTGTCCTGTCTTCTGTAGTTTGGTATAACACATCAGACACTCTGACCAATAAGAGCACAGACTGCTCTCATTGCAGAATAGACAAAAAAAATATATAAAGGCAAGAAATAAACTGCAGAGGCATCAAGGCATTGAAACAATATTTGTACTGTTCGGATAGACAAATAATTATGAAGTACTGTGTATGCTGGTTATTTATTTACAGTCTTTGATGATTGCAGCAAATAAAAAAATGTATAATCTTCCCTTGACAGAAGGCACATAGTTGGTAAAGTTACAGCCATGTTCTCTGTGTTGCTCTCTTTGAGCCTTTGAGGTAATATACTTGACAGAATGATGCCATTTTTTATGTAGTGCCACCTGAGGGATCAGAGGTCATGGGCTGTCAATATTTGTTTACTGCTCACATGCGGAGATTTCTCTGACTCTTTTTGTGATGTCATGAACTGCAAAATTCTTTGCAATTATGCATTGAGAAACTTTGTTCCTAAACTGTTGGACCATTTCCTCACACATTTGCAATGTGTTTAAGGCATCAATTTCAGAATGAGTGAATTTTGCATAAACAATGAATTTTATCAGTTTGAACATATACTATCTTGTCTTTGTAGAGTATTCAATTGAATAAAGGTCAAAAACGATAGACAAATGAAATATAGTATTCTGTTTAATTTATGTTTAACTTCCCAACTTCATTTATATATATTTTTTTATATTTCAAACACGATATGAAGAATATATAAAATTGTGATACTTTAGATTTAAATGTCAAGATTTGGGCCATAATTGATCAACAGTTCGGCTAAATTCTCTTCAACAGGTTTTAAATGACTTGATTTTTAGGTCTAGTTACTCTTTTATGCTCTCTGCGTCTGTCTGGGTTTTTGGAGTTGAATTAACTTTACATTTCCACCAAAGTAATTAGGGACCTAAAACTTGCCTTGCACCTCAAATCCATCAGTGAAAAGAAAAGATAAACTCCCAGATTGCTTTTTAAATTGGTTCCTAACTCCTTAATTTAATTTGTTTGTGGAGGAGACTGAAGCCTATGGACGAGTTGACACCTTTGATTCAGCAGGAGTTTTTGACCATTGCACGTTTTTCTGCAGGAACATTAATTATGTGGATATGTCAGAGTCCCCTCCTGTTTGTCTTATCCATTACTATCAGAGAAATGGATCAAAGTCATTACTCTGAATGATGAGTTTGTGTTCACCTAGTTTACACAGGAGTTCAATTACAGCGTATAGATCTACTTTCAGCTAATGTTTTCTGAAGACAAACAAACCTTCAACTTAATGAGCAGCTCGCTAGAACAAATTCAGGCTAAATTGAATTAGAGCTCGTGCTGAGGCCGCCCATGCTGAGTATTGTGCACACTCGGTCGTTTGTCAGTGCCACTGCGGTGATGATGTGATGATGTTAACGTGACTCAAAAACTAATCTGGCTGTGTGTTGAGCTCAGGACCTTGTTATGAAATGCGTGATGTAATTACAAGTCATTTTAAGTCTCATAGCAGTTATTGTTCGCCATCATCAGACTCACAAAGCAGCAGCCACTTCACTGATGAACCGCAGGATGCTGCCATTTGTCTCTGTCACACACACACACAAAGTAAAGCCAGTTATTCACACACATATACACACAAATACACACATAAAGGTCTTAGCACAAACACATGAAAGCTAGTGCAGTGTATTTTGAAACTAGCCATGATCCTTCTAGGTGCTTTACTGAAAAACAAAAACTTGAATGATATTGGATTGAAATTTAAAATGAGAACAAGGTGACATTTTATTGAAGTTTCCTTTTAATTTTTATTTTGAAAGTCAAGGTAATGACAGGTATTATGAGCTACTCAGTGATTGTTATTGACCTTCACAGTGCAGAATAGCTAATGTTGACCTTTGTTGAGAAATCATCAAAATTCTGATGAAACTATGTTCTAAGTGTCAGTTTAGCAGTGTTCAATGCAGGTTAATGTTAATGGAGTATTACATTTCCAATGGCCCCCTGATTAATTGTAGATGGGTTTTGAACATTCACAAGAGTGAATGTAGCAGGCTTAACTTAGGTGAACTTTGGCCTACATTAGCATGGGTAGCAGGCTTAACTTAGGTGAACTTTGGCCTACATTAGCTTGACGCTGCTGATCTTATACAAATGTATTGTGACATTAATCAATAAATGCCAAATTAAGCAGATGTACAGATGCAGGCGCTTCAATGTTCCACTTCCAGCTGATTACCAGCCCGCAGCCAATGGGAGTGCCCATTTGGTGGTGCTTGCCTCTCATGAACACATCCAATGGGCTTTTCCTTACTGGAGTGGCGTTAACATTGACCAGTCACTATGTTTCTGTCATGTCATTGTGGGGGATCTCATTACAGTCATGACAGTGGACAAATCCAACCATGTTCCAGTCACAGACAGTCAACCTCAGCCATGGAAAGCATGGAAAATTTAAGTGGCTCAATCTGTACATGCTATTTCACCATGCGCAGCTGGTCTCAGTACCATGCCTAGAGGATGAATGATGGTTGTCCCCAAAAGCGATCCTCATACCGAACAACAGGAGTTCAGTCCTGAGAGGTAAGCAGCAGGACCCAACAGACCTGATGTACTTTAACTAAGTTTGGCCTTAAAGTTTGCCAACAGAGATGGATGCAGTTGTAACTGAGGGTAGCAAGGATAAGCAGAGGTTGACTCTTGCTGGCGTTGACAAGTGTGCTGGATCACTATGGAAATTTTTAAGTCTGTGTAAAATCTGTTGATGTACCTGATGAACATTCGCATTCCCCAACTGACATTGTCTTAGTTCTGTGTAGCCTGTCTTCACCCGACACGGCTCAATGTTTCCATATATGTCAGAAAAAGTTGGCCAAAATGCGATTGTGTCTGATTCCTTATCAATTCCCATATCAATTTCTGTTGATTTTCCAAATTCCCCTTTGCAGGTTTTCTGAGGAAAAAATTTAAAACACACGGCACTCTTGATATTTTAAGCTACATAGATGAAGTTTCTGGTGCTTCCACTTTTACTTGAACTCACAACTCGTCTGAGCTGAACTGACGTAAAGTGGAAAAGTGTGCTGTGGTCTGACGAGTTCACATTTCAAATTGTTTTCTGATCATGGACCTGTTGTCCTCCAGATTAAAGAGGGAAAGGACCATCCAGATCCAAAAGTCAGAATCTATGATGGTGTTGGGGTGTGTTGGTGCCCATGGCATGGGTAACTTGCACATCTGTGAAGGTATCATAATGTTGAAAGGCATATACAGGTTCAAATGAAAAGTGATAGTGGTAAACATGCCCCTATTCTAACTCTTTTGGAAAACGTTGAAGGCATCAAATTCAAAATAAGTGAATATTTGCAAAAAACCCCAAAGTTTATCAGTTTAAACATTAAATATCTTGTCTTTGTGGTGTATTCAATTAAATATAGGCCAGAAAGGTCAACGGCATCCTGTCTTATTTGCGTATTTACATGTCCCTACTTCATTTAATTATTATTATTTTTTTTTTACTTCATCAGGAAGTTTCAACTTTTGTTCCCATGTGCATTGTTTAGATGAAAGTGAATTTGGTGGTTTGGGTTTATTTAAAGGAAAAGCCCACAGCATCTACAGCAGATGGAGCTTTGTGTTTCATATTTTTAACTTGAGTTTTATATATTAGGATATTTTTATTACTTATTTTGGCATTGTGGTCATAAGCACAGTGTTCTGTAATTTTTAAAAGTTAGAAATATATTTATTTTTTGTTTCCTTACAGGGACTTTCAGATGTGTTTTTAATCAAATATTTATTACAGTTTTAAGGGGCTCCGTTGCTTTGTTTTTTTCTTTTCAGGGGTTTTCCAGGAATAGGCGGCCAATCATTTCAGGGTGAACTCTCCATCACTGTGTGGGCTTTCCTCCAGACCCCCCATGTGTATCATTTGTGCTTGTGTTGTGTGTCTGTGTGTGTGTTTGGGTTGGGGGGCACACTCACCTTCACCCATTTCCTTGACCCAATTTCAGTGTTGTGTCTCCGCTGTACCTTTTTAGGGCCGAAGGAAAAAAAAATCCCATTTAAATCCCCCCAACATGTCTGACCTTCTCGGCTGCCCCTCGACACAAGCACACACACACACCTACACACCCCATCCCATGCCTACACACACACACACACACATATACACACTGCATGTTGTCTTCTTTCTGCCTGGCTTCACTGCAGAATTTGGGCAGAGCACTTGAATTATTCAGTATCACCCCACTCCCTCAAACACACCCCCACATACATGCAGTTGCCCCCCCACATCCTCAATCCTCAGGTCTTCTTGACTAGATTAAAGTGGAGGTGGAAGTCACAAATCACTTCACAGATTGAAGAGTCTTACTCTGATCACATCTTGATCTCCTCTGGTGTTATTTTCTTTTTCCTTTTTTAACGGGACACATTTTTAACATGTCACGCCAGCTGGTCAATACAATATTGTATTAAGTCCAGATGTCTTGGTTGGTAAAGGCAGTGTGTTTAAAGGCCATTTGTTTTATATATAAATATATGGTGGGTGGGGTTTGGTGGTGTGGATGGTGTCGATGCCACACAAATTTTTAAAAAATGTGATAAGTAAAAGAAATATTTTGATGTCATTAGGGTTGGAACATTTCTGATAAATTCCAGAAACTTTCCAGAAACCTTGCATGGGAAGTTAATCTGCAGAATTTTGAAAATATGCCAAACTGGAAACTTTTCATTGTAATTAGAGGAATTAACTGGAAAATGGGGGTAATTTAAAGGAACTCTATCATATCAAAACATAAGTATAAAGATTTTGTTTCATCAAACTCAAACATCCATGTGAAACAATACAATAACATTTCAAAAGGTTTATTTTTAAGTAGAACTTTATCATTTATTAATTGTTTGGTTGTTTTATTGAATAATCAATTCCAACTTCACTTTATGTAGTCCATGGGTCTTATGTGTGGCTTCAGTAGTCTTGTGCTGTGGGCTCAACAATGTGGCCTCAATAGTCCAGGGTTCCTGAAACATCTGTGCACGTGATGGAGGGATGCACAGTGCACGTAGGGGGTGTGGCCTCAATACCTCTGCAGGAAGCAGTGTGCTATATGCATATGATTGAGGAACAGCAGTGATATTCTCAAACACACTTACATGGAATCTGGTTGTTTTAGTCAAGATTATGCTGAAAACATATTTCCTCCAACTATATTTAAATCACAGTTAAGGGCCAGCCTTCAGTTCAGTAAATTCCAGGTTTATTCCCTTTTACTCCCATCAATTCCCATGGAAAAAGAGAACAAGAGTTTAATTTATAAACTGGTTTGCATAATGTACCTCATGCCTTTGCAGCAGCGCCCCAGTACTACATACTACATAAATGTGACTGACAGGTTGCCTGATCACCTTGCAGATTTGTTTTTGAAAAGTTCTGTGTGCTGATGCCTGAGGACTAGTGAACCATATCCTCTAGATCCATAGAACTGTCTATCTGACATTCAGATCTTTTTTTAAGAGGAAACCAGATGACTGTTGCTGTAATCAGCTACATTACTGTGCTACTACAGACTACCAAAATTATTAGAATATGGGATATTTTTGACAAACCTCTTAGTATGTGTCGAAGTGTCAAACTTTTGCATGCAAAGTCACTCCATGGACTGAAATAACTCACTTCACTTGCATTATGTGTCAGCTGTCAGCCACTCAGTTGACCACTTCAGACTTGTAGATTAATTTAATTAGAGCCTTCTGTTGTTTATCACAGGGCTCTCTAATTCTTACCTCCAGTGTCCTCTAAAGTGTCTGAAACCTGCTTCAGCTGGAGACTGCAGAAGAAAAACAACAGCATCAGTCATTTGAGTAAAAGCCAAAGAAACAACAAAGTGACAAAGGTGTCTGGTAGCTGTAAGAATTATGTCCAGAGTCTGTCTGGAGCAAAGGAGGATGTCAAGAGTGTTATAAAAGAGTCTGCAGACAGAGGAGGTTCAGCTGATTTATGGGTCAAGAAACAACTGACTTTCTGATAGGAGATTTTTGTTTTGTTTCCTTTCAGTGACTAAACAGACTTCCTTTAACGGCTGATTGCTCCTTAAATGTAAACCTTATCTTAACTCAATTTAAATTGAGTCAAACTTAAAGCTGTATGGCCTTTAAAAAAAAAAAAGTGTACTTGCAGTATATTGAATGGTACAAACAAATTGTGTTGTCCTGCTGTTGAGGGATTGAGGGATATGTCATTCTGGAGGGAAATGGAAAACCATTTAATTTTCAAATTGCGTTTGGAGGACTCATTGTCCTGCAGTGCAGAGAAGCCATTGGGAGCCTTGGAAGCAAATGCCCAATTTACATGTTGCCTATTATTCTTAAATGGGCAGCAAATATAATTTAGCCTGATTGAAAAACAAAAACATGCCGGTTAAAACACCTGGAAGTCAAACTGGAGAGCTTATAAATTCAGAACAGACTGGTTTAAGATGTTAATGTTGAGCTTCTCATTCACAATTGAAATTCTATCCAACCTATGTGGGCGCTCCTGCTTTCTTTAGACCCTATAATGTTATAGGGTTTGTTCCTCCATGTCAGCATAAACCACAAATTGTTTAGAGAGTCTGTCCATCCGTCAGGTCCAGATATCTGAACAGAGTTTGAGGGTTTCTTCTAAAACATTGCACAAGCATTCAATGTGACTCAAAGGTGTATAATTTGAATTTTTTAAGTCAAAAGCCACAGGTTTTGTGGTGCAGGATCCCATCATACATTATATGCCTGGATTACTCTCAGACAAACTCAATACAATGCAGAATAACAAGATCATTATCAATGTGACCTTACACCAAACCCATCACTGTAGAGAGATTAGCCACCAGGCAGTTGTGCTGCTGTCTCACCTTTCTCTGAAATGCCTTGAAATAGTTTTATCAAGCTACACAGCAAACTTCAGATTTGAGACAAGGTTTTCAGTTGTCTAAGATGCAACTGTTCTCTGCATCCTCAAGATTAGAACAGGCCAGACTTAAAGGATAAGTTCGGTTTCTACAGCTTTCACATAGTTTATAGAATGAAGTAGAACAATATACTCACCCAGAAGGCTTTCCTGATCCAAACAGTGCTTCGGGAGATATTTAGATCCAAAATCGAGTGGCGGACATCCGTAAAATGGTAGCAGACAGGGCATGTATAGCGCCGCTCATAAAACTGCATTAATCGTCCAAAAACTCATTAGTTTCACCAACATTTCATCATGGTCCGCTCGCGCTACTCCTCCACGACAGTCCGGTGTCACTCCATCCATGTTTTTGTGACTGTGCTGACCTCTGAACTGAAAAGTTTCTTGCCTCCGCGTCCTCCTTTCGATGAGCTCCTCATCTGTATACTCTGGCTCGAAACTGTAAGGACACCCATCATATTCAAAGTTCTCGTCCACAACATCTTCATCCGATAGATATTCGTCCATTTTGCACAAAACTGGAAGAAAAAAGTTATTGTGTAGCCACCGCTCGCCGACGAAACAATGAGCCGTACTGCGCATGCGCGCGCAACCGAAAGAAACTTTTCAGTTCAGAGGTCAGCACAGTCACAAAAACATGGATGGAGTGACACCGGACTGTCGTGGAGGAGTAGCGCGAGCGGACCATGATGAAATGTTGGTGAAACTAATGAGTTTTTGGACGATTAATGCAGTTTTAGGAGCGGCTATACATGCCCTGTCTGCTACCATTTTACAGATGTCCGCCGCTCGATTTTGGATCTAAATATCTCCCGAAGCACTGTTTGGATCAGGAAAGCCTTCTGGGTGAGTATATTGTTCTACTTTATTCTATAAACTATGTAAAAGCTGTAGAAACCGAACTTATCCTTTAAGCCTGACAACTCCTCATTTTAAGACAAACACTCCCCCGGGTGCGCAGTTAAAGACATCAACTGTAAACTGGAAAGACATCAGTGCTGCATGCCACAATGCTTGCAACAAGTGTAATATTTGACCCAATATCTAGAGACTGCACTGAAATTTTTTTTTTTTTCAAACTTTGCTCAAACACCAACTCTGATATTTTATTTTGCAGTTGAAAAGTCAAAGTCACTGTGACTAAGCAGGCACCAACACTCTGTGGAGGCATTTTCAATATAGTTCAAATAGAAAATAAAAAAAATACATTTATTTGATTTAAATGAGAAAATATAATAATATTAATTAGAAGTAAGATTTTCTTAATATCGCCTATATATTCAAATAATGTGTGTGTGTGTGTGTGTGGGTGTGTGTGTGTGAGTGTTTGTTATTTAGGGATAGTATTCCCGTCTTACATCTCTGGGACCCAGCCCCCTTTTGTGATGACCGGTCTCTATAGCTAATCTTTGGTCACTGAGTCTGTAGCTTGTCAGGACTTTTTTCAGTGAAGGATCTTTTACCGAGCTCAGGTGCAGTAGTCTGCAAAGTTGTATTCTTTGTTTATAATATTTTAATTTGCTTTGTGATCGATTGGCTTCTTATTAATATTTAACATACATTTCTTTCTTTTGATTGATAACTTGATTTGATCTAATTTAAGGGGTATGGGGTCTCGAGTCTGATTTGGTTGTATTTGATGGTTGCTATGATCCTGGACCTCTACAGGCCGGCTCATGTGGTTTGAGGAAGACTTTGGACCAGCAGTCTGAGTGGATTTTTCTCTGGCTTCAGCTCTCAGCAGCTCAGGACCATGTGAAAATGGGTCTGCCACCAGGTGGTAGATCTGGTCTCTGGATGCCATGTATTCATATGCATCTCTGCCCAGTCAAAGTCAGATGAATTAGAACTAGCATAAGGAGTTTTTTAATGAACTGAGCAGATAAATTGGATTGAAATGATGTTGTGAAGACTGTTTGTGGAAACTTAATGTAACAAATCACATCACAGATCTATCCTATTATTATTTTTTTTTTTTGGCTTGTTATCCATCTGAGTGAATGCCAGACAGATCTTGCTTGGCCAGGAGTAAAAAGAAACAGACACCCCCCCCAAAAAAAAAAAATTCAGCACCCATATGGATTTATAGATTTTATTTCCATACATGACAGATATAAATGATCCAAGCATTTCTGTGCCTAAATATACTTTTGGTGTTGTGCTGTCTTGTCATCTTTGTCCCTCGACATGATTTTCCTCCTGCAGCTCTCTCTGTCTCAGGGTTGTTATTTTGGTTTGGTTTCTCCCTTCAGGCCAAGCTTATCAGACAGACCCTGAAGTATTGATGCTGAAATCCCCGTCTAGATTCTATGCACTGCTCAGCAGGTGGCTGCACATACACACACACACAGATTTTCCTGAGGGACAACAGTAGAGGAAACGATGGAAAAAATAATAATACCACTCCTGCCTGGTCTCATATGGAATTAAAGAGCTTTCTGTTTTCTGTTTCAGATTCTTCCTTAACCTGCAGCCATCCTTCCAACAAGACAGATTTTGTAGCCTGTGGTTCATCACAGCAGGCTACACACACAAACACACACAGATACACACACAGACACCTAACAGATGAATTCTGGCTACCAAACAGTGCAGATGTCACTGCTGGGCTGATGAATGCTCCATGTGCCAGCTTATAGCTTAAAAATAATTCGATTCGTGGCAAATTTACAGTCAAATAAGTTGTTTATTATAGTATGAAAAGCTTGATTAAACATGAATGCAAGATTAAAACCAATAAACTAAACTAAACTAAACTAAACAGCAGTTTGAGATTGGAAGACATTGTAAAGCCTGCTTCCTGCCTCTTGAAATATGTAAAATATTTGAAAGCAGTCTGAAAGGCATTAATGATGTTGTCCTGTTGTTAAATGATAGTTGAAGAATATATTGTAAGCAAAGGAAATGTATTTTTAATTTACATCTACAGGACTGTTGCTGTAGATTTAAATGACATGCTGCTGTTCATCTTGAAGCTACAGGTAGTCTTGGAAGCAATGCCCAATTTTCATGTCTCCTACTGTTGACAAACTGGCTGCAATTGTAAGTATAACACATTCAACTCACAAAGGAATTACAGTAAAAGTGAACAGACTGCTCTGTCAAACTGATTCAGTGTAACAGAAGATCTTTCTTAAAAGAATAAAATGCAGCTTCAGAGCTAACCAACAGCAGATGTCACATTTTAGCGGCATGGCCCTCAAACCAAAGCAAAGTTCCTTTGTCTTCGGCACTCAAATGAAAAAAGTAACATAACGTGTACAATGTTTTAATCTCCTAATTAAACTTGACAAAGCCAAAGGAAACCCCATTTTTGTAAACACAGAACCTAGAATAACAAACCTAGATGGCAAGTTATGAAATAGTTATGCTGGGGGGGCACAAATGGGAGGCAAGTTTGGACGATTCTAAGGGACAATGACCAGCACAAGACAGGGAGAATATTTAGACTTTGTTTAATTACCCTGTCAGTAAAAACAAATCATTTCATATATAAAAAAAATACGTTTTTTAAGTTTTTTGTTTTTTTTTCAATCTGTCAGTATGCCCTTCAATGTAACCTTCATATCAAGACTCCACTTGGTTTGTTTGGGTTTGTTTATTTGTTTTTTTTATGGCACAAAAAGTTCTTGATGAAACTGCTTCACTTCAGGTACATTCACACTTTCACACTGAATGCGACTTGGGCGATGTGTCACGTGCAATGTGACAGATACCACCTGGGCGACTTGGTCTCACTACCAGGTCACTTTGGATGCGCGGCCAGGTTGCGTTGCTTTGTCACCAAAGTTGAAAAAAGTCTTAATTTTTAGGCGACGTCGCATGTGCCTGTATCAGCCCGAGGGAGACGAGAAGGGCCATCAGCTGTGGTGTTTTACCATCGGTTGATGAGTCAAAAGGATGTAGTTGGAATAATGTCAGCTGATACATACAAATGTATGATCTATGATATGATATGATATGACTGTGATGAAACTTGAGCGGCCGTGTCATCACTGAGCAATGCGATGATGACAAAATGAGCTATTTTATGGGCAGTTGGGTGACTTGGGTGGGTGATGCAATCTTGGTCGCCAAGCCGCGTTTGGTATGAACGCACCTTTAGCCTGATGGTAAACTTAATAAACTTAGTTCATTAAGTTGATACAGAAAAGCGTTTTTTTAATCTTTATCATGGTCTGAGTTTGTTAGCATAACATTAGCTTACAGTGTTATAGTGGCCAATTACTGAAGAAGGACCACAAACAAGTAAAGAGGAGAGACAATACTTATTAGAAACAATTAAAACATGGTTTAAAGGTTTCCAGGTTTAGAGTTTCAGAGTTAAAGACACTTAAAAATTTGAATTATCAACCCAAAATTGTCAGGGATTTCACTCCACCCAGAGAACAATTAACACTGCACTAAATTTTACCAAAACAAAAAATATAACTCCTCTCACTCTGCTGTGTATTTCTATTGATTATTTATCATCTTGGGCAAAGTCTCATGCCCCTTTTTTTGTAAACTTGTGTAAAAAACAGTGCACTTTGGACAAATATTTAACGTTGTGAGCTAGCATGTAATGCTTAGAATTAAGCCAATCATCAGTATCAGTAGTCATTTGATATACTTGGTGCATCTCTAGCTTCTTTAAAAACATTTTTTTAATCTTTTATGACATTGCTACAGTAAAGAAGACATTAAATTGACATCAATTCTTTACTTTCATTATACCAATCTTATATAAGGACTGAGGAAATTTGCCTCTTTCAAAATGTGTCAAAAACTGTTTTACAGTTAATATGTGAAAAAATATATAGTTAGATTTATGGAAGTTCTGTGACTTTTACTTGGGTCAAATTTGAGTTTCTGTCCTTCATGTGTAGCCCTCCCTCTGTCCATTATGGATTCATTATTGGACAGTAGGGTTACATGATTGGTAAGAACTACATGACAGAGGCATAATGTTTGAGTTTTTCTTAAAACGGGAGAACTGCATTTAAGATGTGGAAGAGTATCAAATTACCAAATATGGTCTGTGTGAAATAAGTCTTCATCCTAAATCTACCTGCATCCTCCAATCACTATAGCAACATCTACGTGACCTGACTATTGCCTCTTTGAAAGCTTACCCCTCTATATTTTTCATTATCTGAATGACAGTAGCTGTATCTGGCTTTGACTTCTTTAAATACTGTCAAAATCAATTTGATGTTAAATGGTATCCTATCCTTCATCATTCATTTATCATCATGTGTATTAACTCAGAGTCAAGGCCAGATTTGTAAATATTTTGACCTCTTATCTAAGACACTTTGTTAATTCTATTGATTTGATTATGTCCTGTTCAATAAAAATTTGGAAATAATTGTCTTAAAATTCAAACCCATGGTGCCAGCACTGTACCTGTGATGTTCTGTGTGATGTACGTGTGTGATATTTATCTGTGGAAGAGCACCAGATGGTCCTTTTATGTCCTGATAGTGTCTTCCTCAGAGTGTTCGCACATGAAGACGAAATCCAAAAAGACCTGTGGCAGATTTTCAGGCAGAGATATGAAAAATACAACATAACTACCTGTGGCATTTATTCAAATGAAGGACAGATGGTGTGGTAGAGATAGAGGAGCGATGAGACAGGAGGGGGGAGGAGAGATAAGGAAAGTCCATGAGGAGAGAGTTTGGTGTCCTGATCCAGGCATTGGTGTTTGTGGATGGTTCAGACAGAGGAGCAAAATGAATGTGGGTTACCCTCAAACACATCGATGGGCACTGGTGGCATAGTCTGATAGTGTGCTAGGTTGGTCATCAGGAGGTTGCAGGTTCAAGCCCAGCTCCCTGTCACATGGGCGATGTATCCTTGGGTAAGACACTTAACCCCAAGTTGCTCCCACTACTGCATCAGTGGTGTAAATGGGACATAAATACTCCAACCATCAGCGAGTGAATGTGAGATCAAATGGGTGTGAATGGGTAGATGTGACCTGCAATGAAAAACTGCTCAAAGCGACTAGAAGAGCTATATAAGCTTAAGTCCATTTACATGAATTAGGGCTACTGGTAGCCTAGTGGTTATGGCAAAAAGAAAGGCCCAAGTCAGTATTTGATCTGTGCCCTTATTCCACGTTGCTCTCTCTTGTGAGGTTCACTCTATATCTGAATAACGACAGCACAGCACCAAACCATTCTTAAAAAACACATTTAGTGTGATAAAAAGATATAAAAATAGTTTCAAAAACAGGTAATGGCTGGCTTACGTTAATGCTAATACTATTTATTCAGAGCAAATATGCCTTTTAGAGTTTAAACATTGGTTTATTTGTGCTGACACAGAAGCAATGTATGTGGTTTTTAGAGTTTTCTATGTTTTAGCATTTCCTCAATGGAGGGTCAAGCAAAGAGGGCCCCCATCTACATGGACTGGGACTGAAGTAATTTGGAAAGGTTCAATTAAGTAAGAAATACAGATGTCTTACCCTGCTCTGCATGAACAATGCTGTTCTTTCACATTGTGGAAGATCTGAAAACTCTTGCTTCCAGCTTGGTCTTCTTACCTGTCATTTTTGCCTTCAAATTCTGAATATATCTTTCCACGGCATAGTAAAGACCTCTTTGAAAGCTTCTGCGTGAAACTAGGCCCTTCTGTCCACAAAAATCCTGAATAGCATCCTTTGATATGTTTTGGACATTGACAGCTACCATTGTTATCTAGTGCAGCATGCTGTTTGTTTATCTGTTTGTCTGGCATTTGGGGGGGGGGGGGGCTTAGTGATATGTCAATCACACAAGACAACTGTACCCGTTAACTGCAGTCTATCTTACCGTTGGTCTCAGGTCCTTCTTCTGAAAAGGCAGCGCTGCTGGGAGCCCTCTCTGCCTCTTCACTGACTATTGTCTAGTAGCCTACCAGACACAACTTAACTTCAAAATACTGAATTATTATATTATAAGTGCCCCTTCAACGATGCAGTTGTGTGAATTCACTCTTCTCTTTGGAACGTTGCATGATGCTCCAAAGCTGACACACCGGACCAGATGGACTGCTTAATATATTGCACTAGTCCATCTGTGAAAGAACCCAGAGGAAGTGTTTGGGAATGGGCAGAACCTTTCAAAGAATATCCAGCAGGTGATTGGATGGTTGCTCCACAATCACATTTGTTACGGGCCAGTCAGATAATGTAGTAGGTGGGTGCTACTGCCACAGTGTAAAGGACAGCACGTGAGCCACTTGGTAAAACAAACTCTTGGCAAAGCATGTCGGAATTGGAGCGAAAATAAAATTTCTATTGAGTAGTTTGTAGTGTTGTTATTTGTTTTTCATTTAATAAAGAAATATAGTCCAAATCTGATAATCTGCTATTAAAGCAGTTATCATTTATGCTAATATTAATGCTTTAAATAATGTTGATTGGGCCAGCATTCTTTGGGCCACTCACAATCATTGTAGACTGGAGCTTGGCCAGATGGATCTGCCTGGTTATAGACATTAAGGGTCAATCCCAATTGTACCCCTTAGCCCTTGCCTTACCCCTTAGCCCTTGGTTTTGCATGTTCATGTCTCGTGAAGGGGTGTCCCAATACTCCATAAGAGTGGGGGGAAGGGCTAAGACGAAGGGCTACACAGCCTCCAAAACGAAGACAGATCAGGACCTCACTTGAAAGGAAGGGGAATGAGAATTTCCCATAATACACCGCGCCCACTGACAAGATAGCAGAGCGAAGACCGAAAGAGGCGAAGGCCGAAGGAAGCTCATAAGTATAAGAAAGGATTAAATCATTAATAATAATAATAATTATTATAATAATAATAGTAAGCATATTAATCATGTTTTGAATTGTTGGTCATGTTTAAAAATTTCTCATTATAACGAGCTAGCTTTTGCACCTTTAGCTACAGCTATTGTCCCATCTGCCTAACACAGCCAATGAGCGTCTCTGGGTGATGACATACCGGGAATCGAGTGGCGTCTCGTTTCTTAGGAGCGTGTTTTCACCTCCCCGGTAGACAAAGGGGTAAGACGAAGGGGAAGGGCTAAGGGGTACAATTGGGATCCACCCTTCATCAGGCTGATCCATCTGCACTGCAAGGTGATAAGTTTCAGAACCGAGTGCAGATTATTTCATGTTTCAACTCATCATGTCATTCATCTTTAGTCTGATCTAAGCTTACGTATGGGGAAACAAAAGTATTTCAACTAATAGCATGTTAATTACACCTATATTTTTTATTTCTTTGGTTTATTTTGAAATCAAGTCCCCATATTGCATGTCAAGAAAAAAAAAAAAACCTTCCACAAAGGTAGATGATGACCCCTTCTGTAGAATATTATTAGGTCTTAAGTTCTCTTATTTCACCACACGTAAACTTTACTGAAGTCTTGAGCCTCCTCCTTTTCTGTCCTTATTTTTCCAACTTTTACCAAAATTGGACAAACCAAAAGGCCATGACAGATCCGTCCTAATTTTCGATTCCAAGACAAACTCTATCGCCAGCACTGAGAGGTTTTGGAGCGAGAGGGGGACAGATGAGGGATGGTTGGATAGGAAGATAGATGGAGAGATGGAAGGATACACAGAGATGGAGTACAGACAGGAGGTGAGGAGGCGGAAAGCAGTTTGAGAAGTTTGAGACGGCACAGCAGAGATTTTCAGAGGGGCACCAGTGCATGTGTGTTCACGTTGTGTCTATCCATGTGGAGAGCTGATAACTGGTGTGAATTTATGTGCGTGGGTGTGTGTGTTTGTATGTATGTGAGTGTTTTTTGGTGTGTGGGTGGATGCAGAATGTGTGATAAGGTTTCTGGTTCATAGAAGTTTGGAGAAAAATCACCAGAAGCACTAACTAGAAAGAGTAGTTTAGAGGATTTCAAGCTCGAATTTGGCTCTTTCTCACCACAAGCTCTCTGCTTAGTTTCTGCCTCACGCGACCTTCATCGCAGAGAAGCAAAGTCTTCCAGTAACATGATGTCATCTCTGAATAAAACATGCTGGAGTGGAGCAAGACTTCTCTGTTGGAGGGATGATCTCATCGTTTTTACAGGAAAAATCCTCTCCTAAGCATGAAATGATTTTAAAGCTAGTGTCATCACACCATCAGATCTAAAAATGAACCATGGCGTCATGTGCACAGAAGGGGTTAAACACGCATGGTTTTCTTAAAACACACACAGGCGTACAGCATGACTCATAGACCAACATTAAATCTTTAAACAAATCCCCCTAATTGAGTCTGACTTTTTAATGAGCTTCATAGCTAAGTTAAACCCCAGACTTTCTTTGTTCTGCTGATGACGTTTCAAAATCAGCCAGGGTAGCTGATTCAGAGATGAGATTATTTATGATTATTGCCGATTAGCTCCAGCAAGACAACAGCATGGTATCAATGTCCAAAGCTGTGTCTCATTTCAGGGCCTGTATCATTTGGAGAGTTTAGCTGAAGACTGATTACATCACAGTGATGCTTTGAAGGCTGTTTCATTTCAAAGGCTCCTTAAAGTGTGACTTTATCCTCTTCTGCTCTACTCAGGCTACAAAAGATACATTCCTAGAGATGCAGTTGGAAGCATAGTTCACAAGGTCAAAGATATATATATTTAACAGCTTATTTAGCACTACTAATTGAAAATTATCAACACAGGGCTGTTCAGTATGTCCACTGACGCAGGGTAATCACAGCTAGTTACATTTATAGTTTTAAAACCTTGTGTCTCAAGATGCACTTTTAGGCTGTAATTAAAACGAAGCTAAGTCAGGGTAAAACAGAATATTCCCTCTCTAGTATCACCACTTGCTGCTCTTTTTGATTCATCATTCAAGTTTTCTTTTGGCTGTGTTAATATACTGTTATATTCTGTACTACATCAGGCTCAAACTGCTCGATCTTTTCGTTAAATACATTTAAGAAGTTGAAAATTTTCCTCCATTTGAGTCGCAGTTTGTCAGTAAGGGGGGATGGTGGGTCCCAAAGCCAGGTCAGTTGAGAACCACTGCACTAGAGGGAATATAAAACTCAATAAAAAACATTTTATGGTCTCTTTTGATTTCGCGGTCAGCTTTGCTAGGTCTAAACAGATCACGTATACTCACAACTTTTTAGCATTGCTATTTTACCAAAAAGCCCTGTTATTGCATGATGCTACAAGAGAGCACCAAGATCAGGGGTGTCTCAACCATAGCCCAGGGGCCAACTTCAGCCCATAGTCCAGGTTGAGTTGTACCTCAGAATTTTACAAGAAATAAAGGATAATTATCCCGCACTAGAATATAAAGCTTGTGCTTAAGAATTTTAAATAATCAAGGTTTGTTTACCTACTCTGGATCATTTAACTAAAAAAAGGTAGGTACAGTAGGCATAAACATATGACTCTGATGTCTTTACATTCTTTTGTTGTGGCCCTCTGTGAAAAATGTTGGAACACAAGATCTAAATTTTTATAATTTGCAGCATAGTGCAGGTCAAGTTTCTGTTTTGACAAGTAGGAAAAACTGTTTAGACTAGCTATCTCCCTCTGGAAGTGGTGAATCAATACCAAACCTTCACATTTCCAGCTTACACTCCAGTACTTCTTAGATTTTTAAAATACTTCCATTGAACTGAAGAGAGACATTGGGTTTTTATCTGGAGGCCTAGTGTTATTCTTTGCTTTTCTTATTATCATCTTCATTACAGTATCTTAATTGTAGGAATTTTTAAATTAGATATGGATTTTGTTTATTTGTTTACCTGAATCAAACAAACCTACTCAGAAATACTCAAATACAATCATGACCATGGAAACATGATGTGCAGCCTGCTCAATCATTCCAGTTTGGCACAACAGCTCCATAAAATTACCCATGAGTGACACAAACTCATTCTTGAAGCCAAATTGTGCAGATGCAAGAAAAAAAAAGATGAATTAAAAACAAAACCTCATCAAAACAAACAAGGTAAGAACAAGAAAATCTGAAAACAGTGAAAAAAAATCAGCAATTAAACCAAAAAAGCTGACATCCAAACAGGTTTAATCAACTTCACATCTGATCATTTCAATCATTTCATCTCAATCAAACTAATGAGAGCGCAGACGAGGAAGTGTGCATGCAGTAATCACAGGAGAACGTCTCGACCTCCCGCTAACACACCCGGGGCACAGGAAGTGACACGTGAGAGCCGGTGCTGCTTAATTACTATTGACACTTACGCTGACGTCCCACCTCAGCCGCTCCTTCTCCAAAAATAATTAATGCTGTCGCCGTCATCCCCACTCCTTGTAGCCATGGCAATGAGAAGATTTTTCCCCCTGGGTTCCCCCCCGGTTGTCAGGCAGTGGTTAACCAATGAGGAGAGTACTGAGTGCATGTGCAAGCGTGTGCATGTACAGTACAAAATCAGTCTGATGATTCAGTCCAAGTATAGCTGTGGTTTGTTGCTGTCAGGTTTTAGTATATGCATATCATCAAGTCCTGTGTATTACATTTAATAATAATGTTTTTTTCCAAACACTCTTTTAATCAAGCACATTTCAGCAGCAATGACCATGAGTATTGAACTCCTTGCAATATCATAAAGATCCAGCCACTTCAATTTTCCTCTCCCTGCCAGCTGCCCACCAACTTCCAGCTAGTTACCGGCCACTTGAAGCGCTCCCACCCCTCTAAAGTTGTGTCTAAAGTCCACTGAAAACATGTCTTTTTCTTGAGAGACTGGGGCTTCTCTCATGAGATGACATAGCCTCAACCTTTTCCTTGTTTAGTTAATCAGCTCCCAAATCAACTGAAAGCAAACTTGACACCACATATTTGACCCGGAGTTTACAATCTGACTGCCAGGGTGGGCAGGCCTTGTCATGGACCTGTCAGGGACCAGCCAAGACCGTATCAGAGAAAGTGGGGAAGTTTTAAGTGGCTGCATCTGTAAGTACTCTACGGTTGTTTTCACACCTAAAGTTCGGCAGACTCATTTTAGTTCAGGGATTGTATCATTTTTCTTTTGGTTTGGTTTGCCTTTACTTTTTTCAGGGAAACCAAAGCCTGTCAAATGTTGTGTGGCCTAGCCTCTCGTCACTACTTGGGGCTGTAGCTACAATCATTCTTCCAAAAAATACAGATAAAACTGCACTAAAGCTACATCAGGTGGCACTTGTATATTGACTTGAGCGATGTGTAAACATACTCCATACAGTTTTGGAGACATTAACCTGTTAAGAAGACTGAAGGCTGGCAGTACTAGCAATGCTTACACTAGCTGCACTCTGCATTTTTGTCACTGAGGGTTACCTTAGCCTTTCTGTTGTGATATTCAGCTGAAACTAAGCCGTACTTCACTCCCTTTTGGTTTTCTTGCCTTGTTTGGCGTCACATTTTTAAAGTTTTTCTCTAAATTGCTAGGCTTCTTCATGTCAATAATTGGTAGTGCATCACTGCAAAATAGTTCCCTTAGTGTTTTACCCCAACATGGTTAAAAGTTGTCGTTTTTGGTTTCTGCAGTGGTGGCTCAAGATGTCTTTACTGTAGTCCAGTACTGTACAAATACAACATATATATACTTTAATGCTGACAATATGTGATTTGTAAGTATTAATAAGTAGCTCTAAAATAACCTAACAGGTTTTTTGCTTGTATTGTTAGAATTGAATAATGCTGAATTTGCTGTTTTTATGAGGTCAGTGTCTTTTTTATAAAGCAAGCGAGTTATTGATGTACCTCCAGAGAATAGCTTATGTTATTTGAACAACAATCATCAGAAACTACTGGTAATTGAAATTATTTTTGTAAGATTTTTGAGCTATTATCAAAAACCCCTACAATTTCTAAAATCATTTTTCAGGTGATCAAGTTTCTGAAAGCATCAAATCAGTGCAGTAATAACTTGCGGAGCTGTCAAGGCCTTTCTGACATTCTTTACCGAGTTATTCTGGAATATGTGGATAACTGCCCTCTGGCACAAAGTTAACAAACTCTGAATAAATCCTGGATCCACATCCATATCTGGATAACAAAAACAATCAAATCACTCATTCCTTGTGCCTTGACCAACATTCCCTGAAAATTTCATTAAAATCAGTCAAGAAATTTTTGAGTTTTCTTGCTCACAGATAAACAAACAAACAAACAAACAAACCAACAAATACCAACAAAAACACAAATCATCTTTTCTTTTTCATCATTCTAAATGAGAGGGAGCCCAACAACAAATGATTCTGTCCAACCTTGCAACAGACACCGGTGTAGGTAGGGCTTGATACAGGGATAATTGTTAGGGATAATAGGCGGGGAGGCAATGATAATGAGCTCTGTGCCGACTGGCTGCCCAAACTATGTCTGATGGGAGGGGGAGAAGGGGTTACAATAACATTAAAGTAAAGAAAAAAGATTTTGCTGGACATGGGAACTTTAAGACTTGTTTTTGATTTAAAGATGGAAACAAATCTGAAGCAGCAAAGGACCCTCACAGTTCTAATCCCCAAATACCACAATTGCTTTTTATTCTGTCTTTGATCATTACCGTTGTTTTATGTCCCACTGTTTTTTGTCTCTGCCCCTCCACAGAAATCTCTTATCCTCTTCGCATGGGTCCCCTTTTCTTCCATATTTCCAACTTTCATTGCTCTTTTGAATCAAATCCCTGGTGAATATGAGGCCAAACAATTTGAGACAATGCACTTGAAAAGGATTATGGGATACTTGACATTGTGAGTGTGTGTGTGTTTGTGTGGATCAGAAGGTGTCCTGGTGGTCCTCTGTTTTCTGTCGGACCCTCTAATCCTTTTAAATCAGCTTTGTTAATCCCACTTTCTCTTCACAGCTGCTGAGGCTTCATGCAGGCACATACAAGGCTTCTCACCGCGAGTGAGCAGGCTGCAGTTTCTGTCTGCCTCTGAAGAACACAGATTTTAAAAGATGCTGATTTGTAGGCCTGCAATGACAGAGATGGATCAGGCAAATGTAAGCAATTTCCTGACAGCGCTTACAGGCAGGAACATTAAGTCCAGTGACAATTAAAGACAAAGATCGATGACAGGAAACATGGTAACAGGAAGGCTGAAATCACAGTCCAGTTAATAACTACAGTTAATACATGGCAGTTTTTCTGCCTTGGTGAGGTGTACAATTTTAGAGAGTGGTAGGCCACTTGGCCTCTGACCTTAAATCTACCATACTTTAATTAGTTCATTCAAGTTAGCGAGGACATTTGTACAAATTTTAACAGAAATCCCAGAAGAATTCTTCATGTATCAAGTTAACAAGCAACTGCATAATCCTAACTACTCAAGGACACTTGACCTTGTATCTCAAAATCTTATTAGTTTTTCCTGGAGTCATAGTAGACATTAGTGCAATTTAAAGTAATCCAGGAAAGCCTTTCAGAGATACTGCATTCCCAAGAAGGCAGTGAAATGATGCCCCATGACCTTTGACCTACCACCCACCAAAGTATAATCAGTTCATCTGTCATTGCAAGAAGACAAATGTGCAGGGTTTGACAGAAATCCACAGAAGCTCTCTTAAGATACTGCATTCATAAACAAAGGATTACCAGAAAACTACAACCCCCAATTCCAATGAAGTTGGGACGTTGTGAAAAACTTAAATAACAACAGAGTACAATGTTCTGCAGATTTTTTTGACCTTTATTCAACTGGATGCACTACAAAGACAATATATTTAATGTTCAAATGGATATACTATTTTTCTTTGCAAATATTTACTTTGAATTGATGCCTGCAGCATGTTCCAAAAAGCTGGAACATTGGTAACAAAAGACTGGGAAAGTTGAAGGAATGCTCAAAAACACTGTTTGGAACATTATACAAGTGAACAAGTTCACTGGAAACAGATTAGTAAAAAGATTTGGCATAAAAGAGGTAGCTCTGTTGTACACAAGCATGGATCGGGGTGTGGGTTCACTACCTTGTGAACAACTGCATGAGCAAAGATTGGATTAATCTATGTTATGCCCAAAGCACCCTCATGGATAATCAAGGAACACTATTCATCCATTTGCACCTGCACCTGGATTTAAGCTGAAAAAATATGTCCTCAAAGTCATAAAATGTAGATCAACACATTCTTAACCACTGTTCTCCAGACAGTTTTATAAAAGTTTCTCCTACCATCAAAATCAGGCCCAGAGTTTTCTGATGCCACAGAGAGACTCTGCCTCTTAATAGTGTCTCTTTTGTAATGTTGTCCTGCAAAATCAATTTCCTTGCTTTAATGTTGTTAATGACAGTTATACAGCCTCCACCTACAGATGCATCAATTTGAACTTCCCCACTTTCCCTAAGCCGACCTTGGTTGGTCCACTGCAGGTCCCTGATGGGGTCTGCCCACCCTGACAGTAAATTGTAAACTTTTTAGGCCATGCTTGTTGAAATTTGTGGTGTCAAGTTTGCTCTTTGCTGATTAACCAGGTGAAGAAATAGGCTACAGACAGACCCTTAAATGAAACCACAGAGGGATGGGTGGAACTTAGTGGATGGAAGTTGGCTGGTAATCGGCTAATAACTTACTTGGAAGGTTGACAGGCAGCTGATTGGGAAGGGAGAACTGAAAGGCTCCTGCTCCTTACAGGGCAGGCACCATGATTGTTGTAAGAGTTCGCTCAGTGACCTGTAACCTCTCCTCTCATCAGACATTATTTTGGGCAGCCAATCAGCATCAACCTCATTATACTAGCCTCCC